>CAVNYN010208535.1:0-12402 GCA_963692815.1 Nyctanthes arbor-tristis
TTGAAATAGAAATCGGACACTAACACCACCTCCTAATAATTGCAATTTTTACCCGAATGAACCCCTCAGAGGTAAACCATTGTGCCAAAAGCATGTTAAGTTAAACCACTATTTTATCTGACTAGGTAAAGCCCCCCTAACTTCCACTCACCCCCACCCAAAACCCCCCCCCCCCAACATACACATCCAAGTGGAAAAAAACCCATATACAGCCAGGCATCTCCACTTGCAACGCCAACTGCTAGACGTGGCAAAGAAAATAGAGATCGAAGAGAACATCTCCAATGGGGATGTGGATTGAGAAGATGGTGATCCATTTATAAAAATATTAAACAATTAATCATGGCCTTATTCATGGTCTTAGTTTTAGAGTGATTAATCATTTAATGCCACTCGTATGCCACAGAGACTACTGTTGATCACTGGTGGCACTATATAGAATTACACAACGATATGCAAACCTAACCATCTAATCCAGGTCTTGCACTGGAACAAAGCTACATCGAAACTAATGTTTTATCTTGCTTATGCAAGATTAAGAGAAGAGTCACTGTTTCGTTTAGAAATTCCAATATTCATATCAATTTTGATTTTTGGGCATATCCCACACAAACCATGTGACTAGAAGTTCTAAGTTTGTCCAAATAGCTGCATCTAATCCCACTGATCAAGGCATAACTCCCTTCAACGTTCAAACCAACCAAGAAAATACCAGAAGTTTTTATTAGGACCAAGACTACAAGCTTCCCCAGTCATATGAGTATTGCTATTTAACCCTAGGAATTAAATTAATTAAAGAATGAAGAGGAAAGAAATAAAAGATAAGAAAAGGTAGAATACCTTCCACTGGGGGGTTGACTCTCCAGTAAGAATAGCTTCGTTAACAATAGCGCTCCCGGCTAAAATGAGCATATCTGCGGGTACAGTCTTGTCTTCTCCATTCTGATCAGTAGAACGGCCAATTGAGACAACATCCCCAGGAAGAAGTTCTGTCCCAGAAAGTTTTACCCACCTAAATTTCAATTTAATAAAAAGTCAATGTGCAAAATGTGCGAGCCTTATAAACTAAAAGAATGATAAAAACTAAATGAGAGAATTTTTCTTTTTTTTTTTCTTTATTTATTTAATTTTTTTTTTTTTGACATATGAGAAATGATATACTAATCGCCATTTTGCATAACATACTTCCCACAACGATACACCATCAGAGTTTGGCTATCCACTCTCACGCGTCTAAGCTCGGTGAGGGTCTTCAATCGGCTTTTAGCCATAGTTGACTCAAACATGAATAGCATGAACAAGGTGAAGAGACTGTAATACCAATACTCGTCTAAACACCATAGCCCCACGCAGAAGACCTAATTGTGGTGATAAACATAGAAGATCAGCAAAGGCTAGTGCAAAATTGATATACAATTTAAAAATAAAAAGACAAGAATCTCTGTCTGTAGCTTACATTTGAAGACAAATAATCTTTCAAACTGAATGAAGAAGCAAATAAATGTACCTGAAATACAAAAAATGGTTCCATGCATTGCTCTTTCATTAATTTGGAGAATGTGGGCTGGGGATATTCAAATCTACATAATCAAAATCTACATTAGGAGCAGAAAAAAAGCTACCAGAAAAGACAGGTGTAATCTCATAACCCATATGGAGTTAAAATTCACGTAAACATAGTAGCTATAACAAATATAGATTTCATTATTTTGCCTTGTAAAATAAGAAATTATCTTTATGATAAAAATATGCCATATGAACAGTAACTACAGATTTTAACATAAATTGATCATGTACCACCACCGATCCACCAGAGACAATTTGAAGTCTTCAATTGTCATGTACAAGAAGATAGGAAACAACTTAACTACTAGAAATCACAACTAATTCCAGTCAATCAAAGATAAAATATAATTTGCAATATTGTGTACCCCACACTGGAAGGAAAAGCTTAAAAAGAGTTTCTTGGAAACAAAAGCAGTCATGTCTTTTAATATACCTATCAAAGAGAAAGAGACAATCTGCACATCCAACTTCTAACATTTGTTAAATTTCTGATAAGGGTATAGTAAAAAAAAAGGTCGAAGATAAAGCAGACAGAACAAAATTCTGATTTCCATTCATAAAGACAGGAACATGAGGAAATTGATGTAATGTCAGGAAAAAGAAAAATGTTCTCTTTCTTTTGTTGCATCCTCAAAAATAAAAAGAGCTCCAAACCAATAAGATTGTCTTCAACATTTTAAATTTACGAAGGGTGTGTATGAAGTAGATTTTCTTAGAGCTGATCTTGTGAAAAGTGATTTTTTTAGGGGAATGTGTGGTTAAAAAACAGCATGGGGAATTGTGAAAAATGTTTATTTAAAGAATGTATCGTTGATAAATGCATTAACACAGAAATCGGGAAGAATTGATTCTAAAAAGAATCCACTTCAAACACATCCTAAAAGAGAGAGATGAAACCTACACATTCCTTCCCCATTTCTCAGTAGCAGCAACAACTTTAGCTTCAGTGCCATAACCGGTGCTTCTCAGATAATACCCAATCTTTTCCTTTGTAGGATATGGAAGTTTGAAAAAGGTCTTTTTCTCTTCTGAATAAATGAACCTTTGCTTCCTGAAGTCAAAGTAAATTTCCTCCACATCTAATGAATTTGACGTACCAGCCAACTGAGGAAGAAAATAAGACAAATATAAGTCTCCAGCAGCAACATTCACATTTTATTGATATTCATTTATCCTTTCATGAAGAATATAGTTGAAAAAAAAAAAGGTATCTGGAGAAAATTTGACAGATAAAGTTGCAAAACCCAAGTCTTCCATCAACCTGTTTCATTATCTGTCCATCTCCTTCTTCGATAGAATCACTAGAAGCTAAGAGAAAATTTTCCTCTACATCCAACAGGCTCATGTTGGGAGTCATTATTAACATTCCAATCGTATGAGATCATTGATTCTCTGAAGAAAATGCATTTTTCACAATAACCTAACCCTATACTTTTTAAGAACACTACCAATTACTCCAGCAACGATGCAAAACGGAGACCAACAAATGACTTTCAGAATTTTCTGTGTTTTTTCCTTGTTAATACTCCAACACTGCTTGCATCTACATTTTTTTGCCACATCTGTTAACCGAATAATACATTCTCCTTTATTACTTCTTAGATAACATCCAACTTCAGATGCACACTCAAGCCATGCAATCTCATCCTCAAAGCCTTCAAGTATAATGCAACTGTAAGCAATGACTTTGAGCACCTCCAATGCATCCCATGGATTGTGGGGTGATCTGGAGGAGTGATAGAGGAATGGTAAGATTATTTTAATTGAGCAAAAAGCGAGATAAAAGGAAAAAAGAGCGAGAAAGGTGGAGATGAAGAGAGATGGAAAGAATTTCAAAAATAATGATAAAATAGTGGAGGATGTGAAGTAACGTAAGAGTTTGGAAGAAGTGGAGGAAACGATGAGACAATGTAAGGATAAAATGGGAAAAAAGAATAGAAAAGTGTGAGAAATGAGAAGAAAATATGGGACCTATTCTCTCTCCTCCTCATGGAAAAGCAATCCATGGATGCATTGGATACGCTCTATAACTGTCAACTGTGTATGTGCACACAAAGGCAGTGTGAAACCTCTTCCGATCTAGCCCACTTATTTGACAAATTCTGTATAGCTACTGAGATTTGTAAAAACATAAGGAAAATAATGACTCTTTAACAGGGAGAGATACAATTATCCAACCTTCCGAAAGACAAGAGGCACAATTTCCTTAGAGCCAGAAAATTTAGCTGGAGTAACTTTACATGTATCTGCACGGTGAATATCATTAACCTGCAAAATAAAGGATTCAAAAAAGATTTGGTTAATGATAACTTTATGCAGAAGATCATAAGTCTTCAGCAAAAGACTAACACATGCAGTAACACAGGATCAGGAAAAGGTAATCAAATCATTAGCACATCAAACTGTTGTCTAACAAATTAACAAGCATACTCTAAACTGTTAACTATAACTTAAGAAACACCCTAAGAAGACACATCGGAAGCGTATCAAAGAATTGGGAAGTCCAAAAATTATTTATCATGTAAGTTCCTTCTGCATTCAGGTTGCATCAGAATCGTACTACAGGTCGCAGTTTGCATACAGGTCACAATTATTTAAGATGCTTAGTTCATCAGTTTCACTACAATGCATTAAACTGAAAAGCATCAAAAAGAGAATGCAATCATAAACGGAATAGACAAAAGTATGTTATAAACTTCAATATAAAAAACACCCTTGGGGTCACAGAATATAGCAGAAGCCCACTGAGAGAATGAGATAGTCCAACATTATTTATGAAGTTAATTACTTCTACATGTTACATTGTATATGGGGGCAGTGTGTATTACGGTATTGATGGGGGTGTGCTTTGAGAAGCCAAGCTAAAATATGACGCTTGCTAAATTAAATGTGATTCGGTGCATTACAAATGTTTTGCTATAAAAATTTATAAAATTAAGAAAAAAAACACTATATATTGATACTGCTAATATGTACAAATGTTTAAGCATTAAACTTTGATTTGTAATCCAACAGTATGAGAACTAATGAAACGGATAATAC
The DNA here is from genome assembly GCA_963692815.1 of Nyctanthes arbor-tristis. Classification (NCBI taxonomy): domain Eukaryota; kingdom Viridiplantae; phylum Streptophyta; class Magnoliopsida; order Lamiales; family Oleaceae; genus Nyctanthes; species Nyctanthes arbor-tristis. The sequence goes on from CAVNYN010208535.1 coordinate 4,609, forward strand.
AATTTCCCCTATCAGGTCCATTTGAGCGGGATGAAGCGGAAAATGGTTTATGTGAAAGAAGATGAGATGATGCTGCCATGAATAGTGGTGTTGAGTAACTAGTGGAAGGGAAGGTCACAAAGAGACAGGAAGAATTAGTGTGGTCACAATATTTTGCAAATACCAGGGAACCTTGGTAGTCGCCCAGCAATCAATGAAAGAAGCCTAGTTGAAGAGCAATAGCTAGGCAGGTCCATCTTGCATATGATTTGAACAGAGATCTTCTGAGAGCTAAGGAGAGATAGATTCTGATGTTTTATGAGCATATACCATTAAGAGGAAGCTATAAATAGATTCTGATGTTATATGACCATATATCCATTAAGAGGAGGCTATAATCTTCAAACAGAGACGGAGAATAGTAAGCTCAATTCCAATTTTTAATACACTCTTTCCAATATGGGGGTGAAGCTTATCCAAGTTGTTGAGTCAATCTTGGATAGAACACTGCCAGTAAATTATGAGCAACATGGACCCTAACTTCTTTTCTTAATATATCTACAGTAAACTGGAATAGCCATAAAAAATTTGGAACACTTGCATCGGGAACTCACAGGTTAGGATTTTTGAGTATAAAACAATCTTATCCTTAAGCTAATGATAATTAATGCGTAAATGCATCCAATATCTATCTACAGAAAATATCTAACTTCAGAAAATATCTAACTTCATCTAATTGTTTAAACTAGATGCTACACTGATTGCAACAAAAGATGGCTCAACCATACTTAGCAAACCTAATAAAATCATCAGACAAGTAAAAGTTAAAGAACACAAAAAGATTAATTACAAGATTTTGCTTAGTGATTAGAGAGAAAATGCATGAGTTAAGATATTGAGAAGGTGTTTGATTCCCTTTATGAAAAGGCATTATAATCCCACCTACCACTAATTTGACTATTGCTCATTTATAACCACAAATTTCAAACTTTTATTAAATCTACACCACTCATTTCACCTCATTATAATTTCTCATTATAATTCAATTTGAATAAATAAATTCAAACAGCCACTGAATTGTAATAATTTTCAATTTGCTATGCATATTATATCAGTAACCCATACCTAAATGAAGCATGTAAATCAAATGCAAAAAGAAAAAAGTATCACCAGCCCCAAAGAATAGGATCCTAGATTTAGAGCAAAATTTAGTATATACTTTAGGTACTTGCTGTTATTACAAGTTTCAAGCACCATCAGCCAACTGCAAAAACAAGGATTATCTAGCAGAATAATTCAAAAAGATAATGAAAATATTATAAGCAGGTAATTTCTTGAGCAAGTTAAACCTTTAAGTACTGGACAAAGCATTTGAAGTCCACCGACCAAACAGTGAACAGGAAAGCGAGAATGTGAAGAGCTACAAGGCTGCCCAGAACTATGAACGCATCAACAGCATCCAAGCTAGGGACTATTGCTCCCAGCCACACGCCATAAATGATTGCAAATGGCCACAAATCCAAACGCCATGCCCAAAGCCTCTTCCGCAAAAAATCCACACTGTCCACCACTTTCCCACCCACGTAAAACCTTGACATCTCACTTGGAATGCTTCTTGAAAAAAAAAAAATCCTCTGTAATTTCCTGGCCTGGAGAGACAAAAAACCAATGGGATATTTCCAGAGCTATTTCTCTTTATAAAAATCAGCAGGCAAGCACATACAAGCCAAGATGCGAATTTGTAGCAGTTTGTTCAAATTTTTTTATCATCTATATACCGTCTACAGAGTTTAAATAGTGGAATTCCTTTGGTAGTTTACTTGAACACTACTGTTTGGAACTTAGCTACCTTCCCAAGTGGCAAAACCACATTTTGAAGTTTGTAATTCAAAATGCAATTAACACTCAGATCATATTTTCTCTCTTTATTGAGGTCCAAGAACCACACTTAGACAGAAACATAAAACGATGCATAAATTACATCCTTCAATGTTTGCAGGGACCACGGGAAGTGTGTCCTAGCAGGGAAGAGATGCGGGCTAACTTAGGAGGTATCTCGCCGATACATCTGATGGGCAACCGGTTCAAATGGCACGGAGAAAACCATAAATAACCATAGGAAAATTTCAAGAGAGATGGTGGAAAAACCACTACCATGGACAAGGGGGAAATCAACAATGAGCTAGAACAGGATAATTGCTATAAGGCCGGATGGGATCTTAGAGATGAAAGGCCGCTTTCCAACAATTACACAAAAATAAATCTGATACTTACCTTCCAAGTTAGGGATCAAGAACAGAAGACGCTTGTAGAAATCACCGCAGCAAAAGATCAAAATGGTGCGCCAACGTGATCACGTCTACCTCTTACCTCCTCTTTACAGAAAATTGTTCCCTTTTCTTCCTAAACCCTAAAATGGCTCTGGATTTTCTGTGCGATGGCAACGAAACCAAGACAGGAAACCGTCCTCCTATTGCGGTTCTTTAGGATGATCGGTAAACAGGGGCAAATATCTTTAAACTTTGGATTCATTTGTATCTTAATCCTCCAACTTATTTTTGAGCTATCAACTAACCAAACTTTATGAAATCGGGGCATTCATCAAAATACGCTACTTTTTCATTGTAGAAATGACGGTAAGATTTCAATTTATGGTAGTTGATTTATAAAGAAAAATTATAAAAAAGTGAAATAATATATTGTATTAGATCGGAACTCGTATTGTTCTCAGGGAGGAAAGAAAACAATTATATTATTTTTTTATTTTTATTTTCATTTATTTATTTACTTATTTAGTTGATAAAACAAGATTTTCACCCATGCGTTGCACGGGATGATAATATCAGATAATATAAGTAATTCAAAAAGATTAAACATGATTGTACAAAAAAGCTTTAAATTATAATATTTAACTGTTTATATATGTATAAAGAAAAATAATATAGGTATTACCCGTAATATGATATCTTTCATTAATGAAGATTAAAAAATTGTCTACACAAAAAACCTAAGATAAACATTAAATAAAGTTTTTGCAGTTTGCATTAAGCTACTCGTGTATAACGCACGGGAAATTATGTTACATTCGATAAATTTAGCAAGAATAAATGATAAACGATAATACATATATTACAGCATTTATATTAGAATTTGTTATTTGGCCATCTTTAACATATATCATAATTTTCAGACCCGTTTGGTTAGATTTATAAAATCAATTTATAAAGAGAATTTATAATGAGTGGAAATGAGTGGTGGAGATTTAATTAAAATTTGAAATATGTGGTGATTATTGAATAGTTGTCAAATCAATGGTAGGCGAATTTATAAATTACAAAATAAAATTTACCAAACAAGCCATTCATTTTATAACTCTCAAAATATCTATATAAAATTGTCTGTGAGCAAACACCAACTTTTTTCTACAAAATACACATGTTATTTATTGCCCTATTTGGTTTTTTTTGTTTTAACTTTTGTAATATATATTAATATATAATAATGATATTTAATTTTTCATAACATACATCTTCTATAAATTAAATATTTTAATATGTTAACATAATTTAATCGATGTTTAAACAACTAAACAGTTATGACCAAGTCAATTGAAAAATCATGAATTGACAAATACTGAAACCAATTGGGCAAACAATTCGACGGTGTGAGACAAATATGGATACAGTTCATAATAAATTTTTTAAATAATTATCTATTAAAATTTTAAATTTTTTGAAAACTCAAGGCTCATAATAAATTCTTTTCACTAAATAACCAATGTGAGATTCCCTTTTTATTCCCAAATAAAAACTGAATTCATATTGTGAATTTTGCATAAATATATCAATGAATTACATTACATAAAATAAAATTTAAAAATCACACAAATTTAAAACTATTTAAAAAAACTGAATTCAATTATTATTTTTTAGATATAAAAACCAAATTCAAGTGGTTATTAAGATAAAATACGCGACGCTCTTCCGATCTAAGGGAACTCATATAGAAAGATTAAGATCTTGATTTAATTATTTAAATTATCTATTTCTGATGTTCTTTATATGAGGTAATATACTAAGATAAAACGATAAAAAATAAATGAAAATAATAAAAAGATAAAAACCTAATTCATATTGTGAATTTTGCATAATTGTCAATGAATTACATTACATAAAATGAAATTTAAAAATCACACAGATTTAAATCTTTTTAAAAAAATCGAATATAATTTTTTAAAAGGTGTAGGAAACCGAATTCAATTGATAATCTATATAATTACATGCATTATAGTTATTAAGATAAAATATGTGGAAGTTTTCTTTGATATAAGAGAATTTAAATAGAAATGTCAAGGTCTTGATTTAGTTATTTAAATTATCTATTTGTGATGTTCTCTATCTAAGATAGTATATTAATATAGAAAGATAAAAAATAAATGAAAATACTAAAAATATAAAAAAAAAAACTGAATTCATATTGTGAATTTTGCATAAATGTCAATGAATTACATTACATAAAATAAAATTTAAAAATCACACAACTTTAAAACTGTTAAAAAAACTTAACTATCCGACTATGACACAATCAAAACCATTTTTTTTTAAATCAATGTGTTTGTCAACTATTTAAAATTACTATTTGTTTAAAATTTGGCACATATTATTAGAACTGTAAAAATAATCTAGTACTATATATATAGTGGCATGTGGTTACATATATTCATGTGACATGTATTAAGACGCGTCAAAATGATTTTGATTTTTCTATATATATAGCATGTCTCGATACATGAAATGTGATCACATAGCACTATCCCACATTGTTGCTAGACCAGGACCAATTAGAACCATTCTTACCGTTTATCAATTTGTACGCCCAAAAAAAAAAAATTTAATTCACAAATAGCAAATGGGCCAACATTGAGGGTGCTCAAGCCTACCGATCCTCTTATTGGACGTCACAGGAGAGGCCCAAACGTTGACAGAGCGGTCGACGAAGAGCAAACGGAGACCGAAAATTTCCCAATTCCCAAATTGCACCCATAATAATTGAAGAAATCAATCAATCCTTCCACCTGATGGAGGTGACGGGTTCATCAAAGAAGATGATAGCTACACAGGAAGAGATGGTCGAGGCGAGGGTGCCAATCCCATACAGAGACCAATGCGCACATTTACTGATCCCACTGAACAGATGCAGGCAGGCCGAGTTCTATTTGCCTTGGAAATGCCAGGCAGAACGCCACACGTATGAAAAGTGCGAATACGAGCTTGTTATGGAGAGAATGCTCCAGATGCAGAAGATCCGCGAGCAAGAAGCGAAGATGAAGGGGGCTCAGAAAGGCCAGACGCCCATTCCGCTAATCCCTAGAACTGCCGGTGCTTGATCGTGAAAGGTAATTTCTTTAAGCCCTGTATTAAACATATTCGCGGTCTTGTGAAATATATTGTACGGTAATGTATTCAAATGTCCATTTATATATTGCTGTTGAAATCGAAACTTTGTGCGTTTTGTTATTTTGGAAAATTTCCCCTTTGTGTTTGCGATTGACGGGCTTTCTTTAGCTCAGGAAACTTTGTGTTTTGCATAATCTGAATAAAATTAAGTAGCGCCAGAAAATGTTGCTTCTTGGGCGATTAAGGCACACTATCTTTAAGCTCGAGGGACAACTTCCAGAGCCATTATACTTTTAATACTGTCGCTGGACAAGTGAAGTATCTGGATAATCCCTTATCTTTACTTTGAGTTGAACTAATGGGATTCTCTTTTTTTTTGATTATTTTTTTCTTCTTTTAATGGGGAATTATCCGATCCCATTATCTTTCTTTCCGTGAACTTCTTATGATGGGCTTCTCACACCTTTTATGATTTTTTTTTTTTAGCTATGAATTATATGGTTCGTCTCTCATATACAATACTTTGTGCTTTTTGAAGTTTTGATTGGTTGGTTTCTTGTGTTTCCGGGTGATTCTGCAGACACTTTCTATCTACAAATCTATGCTGCTACCTTTCCACTTCCGCAGCTAACTTTGATTGTTATGAATTATAATTTATAATTTGTATGTGTGTATATATATATATATATTTATATATTATTATTAATGGTTTGTGAAGTGGAGGATGCTATTAAACTGTATATTCTCTTTTAGTGTTCGATGCACATATGAAGTCTACTTCAGATTTTACAAAGCTTTTTGGAAAATTTCTGGATGCATTAGCTTCGTACAATCACATGGCGACAGATCCTTTAATATGTCTCTAGTTCTTTAATCTGACGAAAATCGATAATGATAGTAAAAGTCCGAACATTATCATAACTCAAACTTCTCTCTTTCAATGCATTATTTTGAAAGATTGATTTCTGTGTGTTTGGCAATACTCTTTCTTGCTTAAACATGTATGTCTAACCAGCTAAATGGTGACGGATGGAAATTCCCATGAATCTTCTTGCTACTTGTTTCCTTGTATATCCATATAATAGACCTATAGGATGACAGTCATTATCATATTATCATATGTCAGGTATGTTAACTCAACCATATAAGTTGCTAGGGTTCATATTAGATTTTTGTTCCCATCAGAAAGGGTGTCTTGATACGACATAGGCTAGGATTGGAAGATTATATAGTTGCGGGCTTTCACTTATCAGTTGGCATTCTCACACTGTCATGTATTGTATGTCTTGAACGTTATAGTTTTACATTGAGTTAAAAGTGTTCCAATCACACAGTAAATAAATTGCATAAAGCCAAAAACAGAGCTTATGTTGAAGCTTCAGAGACTCCAGATTTTTTTTTTAGAAAAAGGGAAAGAAACTGAAAACATCTTTACACATATTTCCCATTCTATTTCAAATTTGAATTTGGTCAAACAAATTACATCCGCATATCTCATGGGGCCCACTTTCTGCACAAATCCCGACCATTCAACTCCACTATCTCTTATTTCAAGAAAAAATGTGTTCTCTAACGGGCACTTAATCCTTACGATAGAAGATATGATCCCCATGTATGTTTAGAATAAGTTTTTCTTTGGTTCGTCTCATACCAAAGCCATACATGTTCTTTCCATGGGCTTAAGTACAGTAGAGGCTTATTCAATTTGAATGAGTTGGAAATTCCATGGGCTGTCAACCTGTCACAGTCAAAACCCACATGCATTAGAAAATCACAGCATGCTGGACTGTAATGGACATATGCATGTAAACTACTATAGCTTAAAATATCTTGGGCAGTTTCAACTTTCATGTCTAGCTCCACCTTGTCTGTGCTAATTTCTCAAGTCTAATTTCTATAGTTATGTATATTGACCATTTTAGATGATGCTGTACTTGTCTTATCCTTGTACGCAATTCTAACAAGTAATTTTGGATAATTAGTGCAAGGCTGAGCTGGTGTTCATCATTACTAATTGTAGTGTGCTTCACTTTGTTTACCGTTCTTTTCTACTATTGACAGTTTTGCCTTTAGCATCTTTAGCTTTCAAAGAGCAGCCCTGCTATATAGTTATTAATCAAAAAAGAACTGACAAGATGTAACAATCTTGCTTGCTCTCCTAATGTGCTGCAAATAAAAGAATCTTTGAGTAAAATGCTTGTACTCAAGATTCAGCACCTCTTTTGACAAGTACCAAAAATAATAGCAATTGACACAAGATTCAGTAGCTGTTTCTCATGAATTAGCTTTATAGAAATAATAAAATTGGATTTTGGTGACATGTACTTCAGAATTATGGTCCTTGAACAATTTCAAAGTTTGGCTAGTCGTGGTTTGCCAATTTTATTTCTTGATTATGCATATTCTTGTGAGAAAATGC
>CAVNYN010208537.1:0-13142 GCA_963692815.1 Nyctanthes arbor-tristis
GACGTGTGCTCTTCCGATCTCCAAAATCTAGGGTTTCAGATACACCTAACACCACAACCAACACCCTTCAAAAACCAACAACCCCAGTTGATGCCACTGATAGGCACCAGCATCGACACCAAAACCCGCGATCAACCACCACTTCAGTTTTGCCGTCATAGATGACGTAAACCAGTTAGTTCTTTATGTTTAGTCCTTTTTATTATTTTTAATACACCTGCCCGTACTGGCAAAGTATCTTACCCAGTAAAAATAAATAAATAAAAATTTAAAAAAAAAATAGCAGAAGAAGAAATCAGACATGCCATCCAGCAGTTGGATGCCAACTCTTTTGCCAGTGGAGGCATGTCTGCACTTCCCTGGCCATTAGCAACATTTAGACATTTTCAGAATTTATCGACATAGAGAGGAGATCCATCATTACCCATGTGAAACATGGTCAGAGCTAAAGAAATAGAGAATAACATAAGCTATTCAAATAAAAGGACAATCTAAAGTGATTGATAACATGCAAAAGGATAAGGGGGAGAGGGGGGTGGACACATTAATTTCTAGTGAAGCTGGCATATAATTTAGGGCTCGTTAGCTCTAGATGAAATGAAAAGTGACTTTTTGAAAACTTATTTTTTGGGAAAATGTGTGGTGGAGAAGTGGAGAGAGATTATAGGGAAATGTGGAAAGGAGATAATATGTGATTGATATTGAGGTTTGACTTGTTGACCAGCTTTTTTGTAGGAAAAAATCTTGAGAGAACAAGTACTTAAAGAGTTAAAGTGAAGATGGTCAAAAAAGCTTAAATTGCAGTAATTGCAGGAGCAAACATACAAAACAAAAAGGACAAGTTTCAGAACTAAAAACTGCATTTATATATGGGAACTATGGCTCTCAAGAGCTTGAGAGATACTCAGTGTGTTTGGAAGCTAGTCTATAAACCAAATTAGTTTATGAACTACCACATGGCATCATTTCATTGTCCCCACAAAAAAAGAAAAGGCAAGAGTGAGCACACATAACCAGAAAAGGAGAACTTTCAGTACTAAAAACTGAATTTATTTATGGGAACCATGGCACTCAAGAGCTTGAAAGATATGTTGTGATGGAAAAACAAGTCAGTCACTTTCATTAGTTGTAGATAAAGTAACCAACATGCTTTTTTAGAAAATTGATACATATGCACTGTAACTTGAACTTGATGAAGAATATTAGACTAACCTGAGACATCCATCTTCACACCCAACAGCCCAAAAGTTAGCATTTCCAGCCAAAACTGTGACCTTTCCAGAAATCCTATCAGACCAGAGTTTGGGACCCTCTCATGCAAGAAAGTTCTGTTTCTTTCATCATGAAAGAACTTCCTGGGACAACAATGTCATTTACAGCATGTTCTCTAGGACGAGCTTCCAAGCAAACTGGTATTCGTTCTCCCCTTTCATTCCTATCAGATATTATTATTGAAATGGTACTACCAGAAGGAGCATGGCCAGTGTGTTCAACATTAGCAACTCCATCTTTACCCAGAGGTTCTAGAACCTTTTCAATGACCAGACTCTCGGAAACAGTAGCTCTAGCTGTGACATCGGAGCGCTCCCTCATGTCTACACTTGCATTTGATGCTTTCCTGATAGATTCTTCTCTAGCCCTGTCAGTATGTATCACCCTATTCTCAACCTTCCTGTCATCTATGGATGTCATGGGAAATTCAGGGGCTTCACACGGAGCATCAACAGGCAATCTTTCAGTTTGGGAAGGCACTCCAACTGCTTCAGGTATTATCCTTTTTCAACCGTCAGGTCGTCTATATTCTTTTTGCTTCACAGGCCTAGACATCCGAGCAGAAGGTCCCAATTTATTTGACCCATCAATCATAGATCCCTCGGTATTCTTCCCAGCATTAGCATGAGCCTTATTAATCTTTGTTGTTGCCTCTAAATCAGCAGAAGCTTTTATAGATGTTTGACTGTCAGAAGCTAACTTTCTGCTTGGGGTTTGCTTTGCAGATGCTGTCTCAAGTAATAGTTGCCCTGGACTTTCAGCCAAGTTTCCCTGCGGACCTTTTACATCACCGTACCGGTTTCTCTTTAACTCATCTAATTCATCATCACTTCACCTATATCCAAGTTCATTTATGTCGAAATGAAAATTAGATACTGTCCCATCCAAAGAACATGCGAACAATGTATACCCATCAGGACTCCTGTATTTAGAAGGCAAAAAAAAAAAAATTCAAAATGTTAACAAATGTAGCCTGGGAAGAAGAAAAAACAAGCATGTATCTTGTGCATAAACAGCATGTTCAGGGTTGAAATATTGTAGACACAGAAGAGCAAACTTGCCATGATAAATCCACAACACTTTGACTAAAGAAGTGCTTGGCCACAAAGAGAGGACGAGGGCTTGCAGTTGTCCACACAGTTATGGTGCGGTCCTGACTTCCTATTGCAATAACATTATATGGCAGTAGATCTTTTCCTTCAGTCTTCAAGGAACCATTACTCCAACCGGGAGAAGCAGTTTTTAAGTCCTGAGTATTGGAAGGATTCCTTCTAAACATAGAATGATTAAATTTAGCGACAATAATAGGAGTGTTGTGTCCTAAGAAGTCAAAAGTGGCAGACCATTCCCCTCTCTCAAGAACAGGTGCAGAATGCCTTGGCTTCTCAAAACCATGAGCTGTAGTTATGAAATGACCACAAGGTGACAATCCAAGTCGTCTGAAGAAGGTGGAACCCAGCTGAAAGTATACGAAATCATGAATAGCATTTAAGGAAACAACAAAAATTGAATAGTTGATAATTTAACTTTACACATACCGATTTTGCCCAGTGCCCATCAGTTCTATGAGCAAGGCTCCAGTCACTCGTTCGCCAGATAATGACAGTCTTATCATCTGATTCACTTGCTATGAAGGAACCAATGGGATCCCATGTAACACCTTTGACCAGACTGGAGTGACCCCGAAGAACGGCTTTGCAGACGCCATTGTTCATGTCCCAAATATGAACTGTGTTATCTAGACTCCCACTAGCCAATATTGAGTCATCCTGAGACCAGTTAAGATCCACCTACTTTAGGCATGGAACAAAAGAAACTCTGATTACAGCATCCATGATAGGATCAACGTGACTCGTTAATATACCGAAATTTTCAAGCATCAAGGTGAATGATTGAGTAATCTATTGTCCGTGATCATGAGTCATTTAGATAACTAGAAGTTGCATATCCCAAAAACTGAACATTATTAGTAAGGTAAGTGAATATTATTAAGTTATTTGATATTTAAAAAAAAAAATTATTACCACATCAGCCGTGTGTCCTCTGAATGTCATGGCAACTTTCCAATTCTCAACATCCGGAGGCTCTCCACTACCAAACTCAGCGGTTCCTGAACTAGACTTCCTCTCATGAATAAGAATAACTTGGTCATCAGATCCTGATGCAATATATGGTCCATGCTTAGCCCACCTAACACGGTTAACTGATCCAAAATGATCATGCAGAGTCGCTAGAAGTTTTGATGTTGAGTCATCAGCTTGCAATTCCCTGCCAACACATTTCATGTTCCAAGTGCGAACCTGTGACATGATACAGAGAACATGTTTTCTCTATAAGAAATGAGGATAAAATGAGACCAAATTACAAAAAGCATTGATATTTTGTCTGGAGGAAAGGATGTAAATACAAGACACAGTATATCCATTAAATATGAAAGACATGTTATAGTTCAAAAAAGAGAGAAAAAAAAATTCCTTACGGTTATTGCTGGGCAACCTATTTCTGATTGTTGATGTTAACAGCTTACAGAAGTAACAACTTCAACTCTCTGCACCCAGATAAGATAAATTTTCCACAGAAAAAGACACTGGTTTAACTAAAGTCCAGGTCATATCCAGAATTCAGGTTCTCGATATAATTCATCAATCATGAATTCTGCATAAAATCCTTTTAGCTGCAGAATACTAAGCACTACTGCAGAGTTTCGAGAACCACTGGTTTGCCATGCCATGGTGAAAAAATTAATGTATAACCCATAATGTTTCAGAATCAAACAAAATACATTTGCACAAGAATTAAGAATAAGGGGTATTTACCACAAAGAAACGACAATGATAAATGGAATTCATAAGTTAAGGGGGTTACTTCCAACTTAACACAACTTTCTAAGCATTTAGCAAAATTTTCTTGCAACCAAGCAAGCACATTAAATATGAAAATAAAAAACTGAGACTACAAAATTAGAAGGAAAAAAAAGAAAAGGAAGCGACACCTTATGATCGCCACCTCCAGTGGCAAAGGAAGCGCTCCAGGTGATGCCACCTAGAATGGCAAAACCCCTCCATGCCTAATCCAAGCAGGCTTCTCTGCTATCATACTTGACTTTCCTAACTTGTTTCACTTTAATCCAAGCAGGCTTCTCTGCTACCATACTTGACTTTCCTAACTTGTTTCACTTTAAAGTTACAGGAGATTTCTGTTCTAAAATAAAAGAAACGAATTGTTTATCTTCACTTAAAACCCACCTAAAGCGCCCAAAGTTCATGCCTTTGGAACCCCCAAAAGCTTAGCAAAGAAACAAACAAATCCCACAAAAACCCCCCAGTTGGGTCAGCCATAAACACACAAAATTAAACCTCACTAAATTTTAAAAAATTAGAAAACTAAAATTAAAAAAAATGAAAATCTTATTTGGTGGGAAGGAATAATTCAGGTAGCTAATTTTGACAGATAGGAGAGGGCAAAACAAATTATTAGTAATCGGACTAAGAAAATCATTTCAAACGTTAAGAAAAGAAGAAATTAAAACCAGGCAGCACTATGTGGGGTGAAAACTGAAAGGTATAATTTTTCTTAGAAAAACCCTAGAAATAGTGAATTGGTGCGGGCGCGCCTTTTGTGCATATGAACGGTAGTGCTTTTGGGATTTTTTCTATTTTTCAGTTCCTTGTAAACAAAAGAGACGTGTTAAGACCACGTTTCTTGGCCCTTGGTAGAAGTGTCAAAACGGGCGGTCGGGCTGGGTCAGCAGGCTATTCTTGCGGCCTAGTATGGCTCGTTGTGCAAGGAAGCAGACCTTCTGGTCTGAGCCACGCCGGCTTGGATTTTTCTACCTCTGAATCGGTCAACCCGCGTGGCCCATGTAAGCCGTCCCATAAGGGTCATAGGCTGACCTGACCTATGTAGGCCTCTTTTTTCTTTTTCTTAGACTACATCTTACATTTAAATTTTAATTTTATAATAAACACATTATAATTGAAAAACTTCAATTGGAAATCTACACATTTTTTACCGATATCACTAGCCTTTCAGATTTGTAAATTCTAATTAAAAAGTAAACATATAACAAAATAAAATTAAAATTTTTAATAATAAATTTCAAATATTTTATTGCATAAAAAACTTGTAAGTCAAATATTGTTAACACAAATTTATATAATTGACAACTAGGTAGTTTTAACACCTAAATTTTTGAAATTTATAACGTAACAACACAAACAACTATTCATTCGTTTCCATCACTATAGTTATAGTATATCCCAACTAAGTTAGCACATACTAAACTATCTATTATTTGCAAATTTATAGTTCAAGTACATCCCAACTAGGTTGGCACATACTTAACTATAATTTAATTGTTCAAATTATTTTACGTCTATGACTCAGATTCTTTTACTGTAAGATTTGAGAAGTCTTCAACTATATTATCAGAAACTCTATCTTGCATCTTTCTTTCTGCATATAACCAATCTTTCACACATATAAGTGCTTCCAAGATGTCTTCTGTAAGTCTTGATCTTCTTCCATCGAGCACCATGTTACTTACACTAAAAGCAGACTCTGATGCAACTGTTGAAATTGGAATTGTTAGAAAATCTCATGCCATTTTTGATAATATAAGATAAGTCCACTCATTTGATTTCTACCACTATAGAACATCCAGATTGATAAACTCTTCCTCACTTAGCATGCGTGAAATTTCAAATTTATAATATCTATCCAAATTAGTTTCGCCTCCGTCTGTATTTGAACTTGAAGAGTAAGCATTTCGTTTCTTCCTTTCCATTACTTGCATCATTTTAAGTTTTTTTTCCTGTAGTAGTAGCAGTGGAACCACCCATATCAGCTTGAGTGGATACAAAATTACTATATTTCATAGCATAGTAGTTATAAATTTCACTAACAACAAACTCTAAATCCTCATATCTTATACTAATGTTAAAAGCCAATGAGTTATTAAGTTGTTCCAAACCACATTGAACACCAAATAATTTATAACGAGGATCCATTACAGCTACAACTGAAAAAATATAAGGCAAGCGTTGATAATATTTTCTAAATTTTTCTTCCATTGCATCAATAACGTCAAAGAAAAATATAATATTTCTATAGGTTGAAAATTGTTTAGAAATTTCTAATAATTGGCTCATTACAAGATTACTTGTTGGGTAATAAACTCCAGAACAAGCTTTAGTTGTATTGTAAAAATGTTTCAAAAATTGCATAACAGATCGAAGAGCAACGTCTGAATCCGAATCCTCAAGATTCAAAGTCGAATGTTTTGAATTATCAAATGCACTAGTAACACTGGAATATTTAAAAAAAAAAGATCTTAACATTAGATAAATTCCATCTATTTGGAACATCATCAATAAATTTTATTTTTCTCAAACCAAAATTTTTACAAATCATTACAAATTCTTGTTCTCTAGAACCGGAGCAAGAAATGTAATTAATGGTTTCTCTAATTTTACATATTTGTACATTTATTATTTTTAAACCATCTTGTACAAATAAATTATATATATGATTAACACATTTCATATAGAAAAATTTAGAATCAAAGAGAGGCTTAATTGCATTTTTTAAGAGAGCAATACACACAAGATTAGCACTAGCATTATCAAGACTAATACTAAATAGTTTGTTTGCCACACAAAATTCATTAAATACTTGTAATATATTACCACAGAAATTTATTCCATTATGTGGAAATTCAAGTAAACGAAAAGCAATAATTTTCTCATGAAACATCCAATTAGAATCAATATAATGTGTAGTGACACAAATATAACCATTATAATTTCTTCTAGACCAACAATCAGATGTAAAGTACATATTACCATTAAATTCACTAAGCTCAAGTTTTATTTTTCAGACATTGTATTAAATAATTTCATTCAATCACTTCTAGTGGTATTTCTACTTACAGACCGATAAGAAGGTTGAACAAATTTTCATATGAACTCCTTAAGATAACGATCCTCTGCAAATGTAAATGGCATCTCGCTTGCTGCCAGAAGTTCTGACATTCCAATTCTCATTCGTTCCTGTGAATAAACAAAATTAGTACAAGTAGTTGAACCACCAAGATTAGTAAAAGCAGAAATTTGAGCTTGTCGAGGATCTATATGTCCTCTTTCTTCGAAATGTTTATTCTTGTGTCGAGCCAATGTGCTGGTGCCGTCACTATAAGCTCATTTATAAGCTTGTCTACAAATAGTGCACACTGTTTTTTTATTTATTTCATCCACTGTAAAAAATTGTCAAACATATGATGTTTGCTTTTTCTTCATTGGCATTTGAGATGATCTACTTTCTTGTACTGGATTGGCATCGTACTCCTCATCTAAATTTATTAGAGAGTTAATATCGGGTAAATAAGGATTTATAGATGAAAATTCGTGGAAACTCTCTAGAAGATAGTAGTAAAAATTGAAGAAATCAGAGTATGTAGTGTAATGTAAGTTTGAGGTAGTGTTTTGCAACTTGCTACTGATAAGTAAATTTTTGCTTTTGAATTTGTTTGATTGTTAATCATGAATTTATAGGAAGCTAACATCTTTTTTTATCGTTCATCAACGTTCAATTTTTAACGTTCACTTTCAATCTTTCAAATTTCAGAGTAAATTGATAGTAAATTGATGTGATAATACAAGAAAAAATAAAATAAAATAAAAAACCTGCAATTGGTCAAAAAATTAGACGCGTGCAGGCAAGCGCTACAGGCTCCTGCTACCTGCTGCTGCATGTAGCTTTAATAATGGAAGAAAGCCGTTTCTGCCAAAAAATTTTAAATTTTTTTAATTAAAATTTTTCAAGGGCCCAGGGGTTAACCATGGGCCCAGCACATCTAAACCGTCTTGCTCGGTGGGCAGCGAGTAACAGCCTGCGACTCAGACGGGCCGCTTTTGGGCCGGCCCGAAGTCCCAGGCTTCCCATCTTGACACCTCTAGCCTTTGGGTACTATTTAGAGCTTCTTTGATTCTCATTATTTTCCAATTTATAATTTTATATATTACTTATTTGACATTTGATTTAATAACTGCTCAATTACAACCATATATTTCAAACTTTTTTTACATTTCTAATACATATTCTATATATTTCCTCATTATAATTTTTCCGCGTATAGACAAATAATGAGAATCAAACAAGATCTCAGTTTTTTTTCCAAGTAACAACGGAATAAATATGTGAAAATAATTATAATAAATTATATATATATATATGAAGATAATTATGTACTCTTATAGCTTGTTTGATTCTCATTATTTGTCTAAATTTAGAGAAATTATAATAGGGATAGGTAGAATGTATATTGGAAATGTAAAAAAGTTTGAAATATGTGGTTATAATTGGGTAGTTGTCAAATCAAATGTTAAATCAGTGATAAGTAAAATTATAATTATAGAGAATAATGAGAATCAAACAAGCTCTAATTTTAGATTGCGAAGTAGGCCCAAAGAGTAAGTCCACTCAAAATAACAGGAGTGGTACCGAGTTTGAACCCGAATTATCATTCACCACTGGGCTCGGTGCAGTTTCCGGTGCCAAACTTACCGGAGAAGAAATTGGTGGTGTACTTCTTGACGGAAACATCTCCGGTGCTTCTGAAGGCGCTGCGAAACTAGGTTGGATGCTGGCAGATGTTGACGGGGTTGGGGCAGATAATGGAGTTGCTGGTGTTGATGATGCTGGCGGGTTGTACTATAGTGAATGGTGAATGCTGCGGCAAGTTTTAGAAAAAAGGTCAAAATAAAGAAATAATAATGATAGGTCAAAATGTAATGCAAAATTATAATGAAACACTCAATGAGTTTTACTATTTTTACGAAATACTTTTACAAAAAATTTTAAACCGATAAGTAGTAGGAATCTATTTTTTCACACATCACGTCATCTGAAAAATCAACTCTCATAGTTATGCAACACTATTTTATTTAAAACAATTTACATAAAGTATATGTACACACACATTTTTCTAAGAAAAAACGATGATGAAACTTAAAAATATTTGGCGTATTGGACTACTAAGAGAAATTGTGCCACCGACCCCCAATTTTATTGATATGCTAATGAGTTAGTCCTTGATTTATAGTATGAAGTTCATTATCAACTAATTCGCGAAGACGGTTCCATCAAGTTATTATGTTTTTAAATGTATAGAATTTTTTACCAAAATATATATATATATATATGTATGTATTTTCACAATATTGATTGAGATCCCAATAGCCAGCTAAAACTATTTGACGACGAGAAGAACATACTTGTTTGATTTCCAACCTTCACACCTTTCCCATTCAAAATTCCAAAATCCAGGTGGTCATTTTTGAAATTTTAATTTGAAGTTCAATAAACAAACATGTGTAACCCGTATCAAAATGACTTCAAAACAAGCAATGTCGCAACTATTATACATAGTAGCATTTTGTGTCTTTCCGGGAAAAAAGATCCATAAATAATTGTCCTTATAGTTAATCCCAAGGTTCTTAGAATTGGACCGAAGCAGCTGGTTCAACTAGAAAAATGGGGAAACCAGCTAAAAAACTGGTACAAGTCACTAAAAAACCCACCATTTAAGAGTCGGGCAGTAAATAGGAAAAAACCAGTTGAACCGGTAAAAATGATGGAAAAACTTGTAACATCCCGGAAATTTCTACAAAAAAAGTAAGCAATATAATTGCTGTTTTGAAAGAATTACTTGAATATCATTAAGATTTCCTGAATTGCATTAGAATATTAAAATATTGTTATTCAATTGACGCTAAAGAAAGAATTTGGTTGATAATTGACATAAACTAAAGTGTAGTGACTTAATTGACATGAACTAAAGAGTGGGGACTTAATTGAAAGATAATGCAAGGGGAAGGACTTCTCGGACAATTTCCCTCCAAGTGTCCTGCACTACGTCGTGCTACTTGTCGCAACGACGCTCTTCCGATCTCTCAAAAGTTATTAAAACTAACTAAGTCCTAACTATTACATAAAAGGCTCTTGGGTCTTCAAACTTCTAAACCATTCCCTTTGCTTTTCCAGACTCCAAAATTCGTTCAACATGGCCAAGGGAAGGAGAAAACCAGTAAAAACCCACTAAAACACTTATTTGTCCTTTGAAAATGGTCCCTTACCATATATAGAAGGATTATAACTTGAAAAATAGCTTTAATTGAGGAATATCAAGGCTTTAAGGATACTTTTTCACGTGGATTATTCAAAGAATATTTGAGGTGAGTAACCTAATACTTTGATTTATTTTCTATATGCATAAAGTTTTGATAAGATAATTGTGTATTTGATTGATGATTTTAATGAGACAAACATGGATTTTGATGCATTATTATTGAAAGAAAGATTAGTTTATTGCATTTGTATAACTAGTTAATGCTTTACCCGTTTTGAATTGCTTTGTGATTGTGTGGCCTTGGCCATTCTAAATTGTTTCCTGCACTATGACCTATTCAATGATCTCGAGATAGGGAAGATTATTGTGGTGTTTGCTTTGAATTGGAATTTCGGTATGGGTCTACCAGGGTTCATTGTGGATCCACTTAATTGAATTGATATGAATCTGACGCGCACCACAGTTAGTAGTTTAACTAGTGATAGATCACATTTGTGCACAAAAAAGCTTTGTACATACAATGATTTCTCTTGGAAATGAGTTTTACAAACAAAAGGTGAATCGAATGATTGTGTTACTCACTGAGTACTTCGTACTCACTCCCCCTTTGCTACAATTTTTATAGATGATTGAAGCTATAGCATTTGAAAAGTAAGGCAAGCCAAGAGTTGGATGGTGCTCGAGAACGGGAGTAGAGTTGTGCATGTGGTGTAAACCTGTCTTTGAAGCTACCATGAATTTAATACTTTTATGTCCAGCTCTATAATGTATATGTTTTTACATCTTATAACATATAAGACAATAGTAAGATGTAATCTTTATATTTATTTGAATTCTACTTTTCATTGTAAAAGTTTTCTAATGATTTGGCGCACCTTGGTAATCAATGAAATATATCTATCAATATAACTTCTTGTATTTTCTATATTTTATTGAAAAACCTAGCTTTAATGTTTTCTTGAAAGTTTAACAATTTGTTAGCTTATATAATTAGTTTTATATGATAAACTCTATAAGATAAGATCAATTGGATTGTTTTGTATGTTCTATCCCCGTTGCGAAAATTGAAGCTTCTACTATGGTACTTGTAAATTAATATAAGATATTCGAAAATATTTTAAAACTAGCGGGGGCGTGACAAGAATGATATCAGAGCAACGTTCTACGGGCACTACATGCATAATTTACTCCGCGCGAGATATTGACCAACTGGCTTGCAAGTAAGTTACTACTTACTATGTTTGTACATAATTGTACATCTTTTGATAAAATCAATACCCATTGGATACATGGTAAAAATGAAGAAAATCACTCTTTTTTGTAGAAGCCAAGTAATGTGAAAACCCTTGGTATATTAATATAGATTGAATCTTTCTTTGAGAGATTGGGAATGTTTGATCTTAAAATAAATACTCAAGGAAAAAGTAAGAAAATGATACATTTCACTTTGGTTCCAAATATTAATCTTAAAAACATATTATATAGTCCTACTTGATAATATTTTGGACCCCAAATAGTTGTACAAAAAAAAAAAAAAAAAAACCATGCAGACCCCAAGCCGCGGGCAACAGAAAATTTTTTTACCTATGTATGCGGCCTCACCGATGAAGCATGCGGCCGTACGGAGCCTAAGTCGGTGGTTCCTATATTTTTCTGAAAAAATATTTGCAGCTAGGTCCCTAAGCTTTTTAAGTTCGTCTAGATCGGTCCAAAGTCATAAATCTTTCTAGAAAATTATAATTGAGTCTCCAAACTTCCTGATTTCTTATATATTGATCCTAAAGGACTTATTTTATGTTTCTTTGAGCTACAAACTTTAAATAATTGCCAGTTATTTCAATCAAAGAATTTCTTTTGGCCATTTTGCATTCAAATTTAACCGAATTTCAATATTCGTCTTGCTTAAACTTGATTTTGAATTTGAGCACTAATTTTGCTATTGACTCTTAAAGTTTTGGCCATTCTATATCTAAACTTAGCCCGGTTTTTAATATTTTCTTGCTTAAACTTGACTTTTGAATTTTGTGTCAATTCTGTTATTGATTCCTGAAATTTTAGCCTTTGACTTTGTTATGAAACCGTCAGCATATGCACCAAACCTTGTCATTGAATATAATTGTTGAAAATTTTTTCATTTTTGATCAACTTGCTAAAAGTACAATTTTGGGTAAATGAAGCAACATATGGATGTCTTATTTTATGAACAATATAAGTTTGCCTTATTGATGTACACTCAAAAGATTTAACAAAAGTGATTGGTCAAAAAAATTAATTATCTATTGTGTTAAATTTTTGAGCCCTAAATTAAACTCATTAACAACTAACATTGGACTAATTGATTGTAATGGGTTGGTGGAATTGTTTTGAATTTCTAAATCAAGAATTCTTAGAAGTATTGACACCGACCAAATTTAATCATAAACAATGATGAATTTTAATTTTGATCCCTTGATTTGATATTTGAAAATTGAATAGATAATAGACATATATGCCAAGAACGAGGCAAGTGGCTTGAAATCAGTTCTTCAATTTTTGAATTTTGTCTTGACCTATGATTTTTATTACTAAACACTCTAAGGCAATGTATAAACATGCCTAAACTTTGGAGCATGAAAGATTGCTCATTTTATTTGATCTATTGCCTCCTTCACTATTATGGCCCAATAAATAATTGCACACCGTTTCAATGTATCTTGGAATGCTTGAGATTACCAATACTCTTCAAATCAAGAATTTGCTTTGC
>CAVNYN010208543.1:0-10514 GCA_963692815.1 Nyctanthes arbor-tristis
TAATCAAGTAAGATTTTTGCAAAGGTTGCCCAGCTCATAAAGTTTAAGGTAGTTTCATTTTTTCTAGAAAGAGTTATTTTCAAAATATGCACAATATTAATTAATCTGTACTATGCGTATGCATGTGAATATGTGATTTTTGTGTTTATCATATGCATGAGCTTATTTTCTTTATGCTTAAAATGAGAAAAGATGAGAATACTTATGATATGCATGCAATATTTGATTATTACACGCTAGTATTTACTTGCTTTATAGCATGAGACGAGAATCTGAAACCGGCATTTACTATAAGATGCTTGTTTTAGGGTAAAGAACTTTTTTTGAGATATTCATGTAGTTGCATGTTTATATGTATATTAGTGGTATAAGTTATTAATTTGCGCCGAAACTACTGCGTATTTTTATGAAATACTCACTCTTTCGAATTAAAATATTTTGCAGGTTTAGAGTTAAAGGAGATGCGTTGAGCAGTGCTGGTGGCTTTAAATTAATTTGAAATTTATTTAGGAATGAATTAAACACTATTTATTTATTCATGGATATTTTAAATTCCCTTTTTCTCCACATTGATAAGTTTTTTGTGATATTATTTCCAAGATTATGAAAATTATTTTCCACATATTTTACCCGCTTTTTATATGTTCATTTTCACAAAGAGAGTAGCCTGTATTGGGGGAAAATTTTCTAGTACTCCGAGTGTACTCTATACTCAGTACTACATCCTTTCATTTCATGACACTTGTAATAATTTAAGTCCATTTAACTCATCTTTTAAATTAGTCACATATGGAACATTAATAATTCTCATTTTGTTAATATATATATATATATATGGAACATTAATACAGTTAACTCACTTCCATCTCTTTATGTCATTTAATTCACTTCCATCTCTTTATGTCATTTTTTATAGAGTTTTTTATTTTTTTCTTTTTATACCATGGTTATTGTAATAGTGCAGGCTGTGAGATAAAATTGATTACCACTAGACGTCTAGCTATTCGGCCATATGTACAAGTGACATGTGATAATTGGACAACTCACATGTGAATTGTCCTATGTGAGTTGTTTCACACCTGAGTTATCTAATTATCACTCATTAAATGTGCGTCTGGTAGGATAATCCCTCTAGATGTCTGGCGGGTGCTCAAAACTCGGCAATGAGAATTTGCTCTGAGAATTTTCTGCACAAATTGATCATGCACAACAATACACACACGCACACACACACACACACACACACATATATATATATATATATATTAGTTCATTTGGTCAAATTCAAAGAATTATTATGAGGCAAAGTAATTTTACTAAGAACTACTAGGTGCGAACAAGTAAAATAGTTTTCTTGTCACTATTTGGAATTTTAGTAAATTACACTAGGATTCGAATTTAATTCCTGTGCCGATTAAATCAATATTCAACGTAAGGGAAGTTCACAACTTTGAGTTGGGAAAAAAGAAAAAGGAATATGGGAAAGGCAGTCAAGTGGCAACAACAAAGTGAAGAAGAAAAAATAAGAAAACTGAAAAGTGACATAAAAACATGAAGATGACTGAAAGGGCTTAATATTTCATTTAGAGTAGTGTTATTTACTTAGACTGGAGATCGGTCTCCAGTCCAGTTAGATTTTTACATTGGAGGATGTGTGGATAATTATAAATACAAAGATATATCTACTCATTTATTATCTAATGAAAAAATACTAACTAGACTGAAGACCGGTCTCAAGTCTAGATAAATAGCATTATTCTTTCATTTAACTAAAGAGGTGAGTTAAATAGACTTAAATTATTACACATATCATGAAATGAGTAAGATGGAATATTGAGTGTAGGATACATTCAAATTACTAGAAATCTTTCCCATATTTAAGATAGATGAATGGGGAAAAAAAGAGTGAATTTATGAGTAGAAAAGAATTGCGGAATCTACCCAAACATGCACTTCCCTTCCCACTCATGCTTTGCAGTCCAAAAACCGTAACGCCTTTCCATTACTATTTTCAGTTTTAAATCAATTTACCAGTTTGTGCAGTATATCCTTCGTATTCTACCCGAGTTCTTGAGGCTTTATCAAATCTTTTCTTGCTTGTTGGCTGTTGACTCAATCAATTCTTTCATGGCGCATGCAAATCTGAACTCTGGTTGTCGCTATGTTTGATTTTTCTTTTTTCCTTTTTCAGAAATCTGGTTATCAAACTGTGAATCTGCATTGTGTTAGCGTCAAGCCCAAAGTTGATGATTCCACTAATTTTAGCCTCCCATGCTTAATTTCCAACGAGGCTTTCTTCTGGTTTCTGCTAAACCCAACTTTCGCGCAAAAATCTCAACTTGGTCGCTTGATTTTTGAATGCCAAGAAAACATAATAAAATTTCAATTTAAAGGTCTTCCGAAACCCTGAAATCTGTTGAAATGGATACCGGCCATGCAAATTATGTGAATCACCGTTCTTCCACTCAGCTTAAGGCTGCACTTGGGCATTTCAAGAAACCCAGATTTTCTGAAACAAAGAGGAATCCGAGGGTTCCGCTAACAATCAACAGGTCAAAACTGGACATTCCCTTCAAATCAGAAATTTGCTTGCTATTCCAAAGGGGCAAATGCTATTACGGTGAGAATTGCCATTTTGCCCATGGTATGTGGGACATTAGGAAACAAAGTAGCCAGCAAAGGAATACAGTGAATATAACAAGAAAGTGTCACTGGTTCTCTAATTGGAAAGATTGCCCTTATGGTGATAAATGCCAATTTCTTCACGAACGTGTGGGTGAAAATGGGGAAAGTTCTGCTATTGTGATTGTGAGTGAAGCTGAAGCTGATCAGAGTGAAAGCAAGAATTTGAATGCGGTTCAACATTATCACAGGGGGAATTTTCGCAAAACAGGACTCTGCCATAAGTGGGAAAAGTATGGTAGCTGTCCTTATGGGGTTATCTGTCTCTTTTCTCATGGACAAGCAGGTCTATCATCACTAAACTTTCCTGCATTTTCATCTGTTTTGTTCTAGTTCGTTTATCCATGGCTAGTACTTTTGCTTGTTTTTTCGATATATTAATATATTAAGATTCCGAATTACATATAATGTGTTCAAGTCATCTTCTAAGTTTTTTTCTGTTATAGGATCTTGGTTATTCAGAGAATGGGGAGCTTCTTTTGCTGTTTCTTGTTTCTTATGTGAGATAAGGGTACATATGAATAGTACTTTTAGGTAGAGTTAATCCCCCCCCCCCAACAAAGGCACTGCAGACTTAGCTGTGCAATAGTAAGTAGTAGAATTGTTAAAATTATAATTTTCAATCTATAGAGAGTTCATCGAAGAATAATCAAGTAGTGTTCTGTTAGTAATTTATTTTGCCTGTCTTGCAACTGTTCAAGATAGTCCTTATCTACCAACACTTTGCTTAACATGCCCGTTTAACATTTCAACAGGATATTCTTCATTGCTCTAAGTTTTCTTGCATAAGAAAATGGTGTCGGTGTTGATTGATTATACTTTAATCTTGTCAAGTTTTATGCGTGTAAGAAAATAGCAAATGTTCTTTTACATAATTGAGTGATCAATATTTTTATGTGCTCACGTTTTCTGGTATAATGTCACTTAGAGGATTGATAAAATATGACTCCTAATTTTAATTATCCAGTACTACATGGTTCTCGAGATTTCATGTGTACATTTACGCAATTAGTCATATATTATATGGCTTTATTTACCTATATCTCTGATTTTTTGTTATTCCACAGCTTATTTTGAACATTATATAATTTATAGGGCACTTACAAGATATTAGTTAGCCCCTGTTTGCATACTTCTACTTTCTCTTACAAGAGATTAAGTTCTAGTGACGGCCATGACGGTGCCTCCCTAGCTGGGCAGTAACTGACTAATGCTTCCATTTGTTCCTTGAGTTCAATTATTTTAAGGATCAAAGCTTCTTCATTCTATGAGTCCTGCCTTCCTTTTGGTTTACTGCAAAACAGCAAATCCTTCAGTCTTCAAATCATTTAAGCTATCTGTTATTTTGTCCGCTGCATTAACAGAAGTCGAGTCAGTATTGCTTATCTATTGCTGACAAGCAAGAGGGACTTAATCTACAGCCTTTTCATCTTTAAATTATCACCCGCCCCCCCTGGGGGCGGGGGGCGGTTTCTCTTCTGTTTTGGCCTGGCTGAGACAAGAAGATACATGATTGACTGGTTCTTTTGAATTGGATGAACAGAACTGCAGTGTAATAGTTCCCTTGCTGAGCTGAAACGTGCTAACCTTTCAAATGCCGAAGTTGCTTGTGTGCAGTCCAATGATTCAGCATAGCGTGGAACAGGAAACAGGACTGCTCATGTGCTGAGGCTTCAAAGCAAAAGGTTCTCTACTGAGACGATCATTGGTATCTATGCTGATTGGATAGAAGAGACTGAACTGTAGTCTTTGTATGTACCGACAATACATTGGTAATCCGGTGCTCCATTGTGTTTTGCAAGGATAATTCCATCATATGAGCCTTCACTGTTCGCAGCTCAGACAACCAGTTTTACCAAGGGCTTGTCTCTGGTATCTTGTCCGCGGAAAAAACAAAGGGCATTGTTTTTGGCTTATGTTTCTGTTGCTTCTGTAACAGCTAGCCCACACAGTATGATTTGTAGAATGATAATTCATCATTGATCGTCTAATATTGATGGCAGTGTGAATTTTAAATATGTTACGCTGAATCATGTATGTTCATGGTATGATTTCCGACATCCTGTTTGCGTTTACTTTTGCTCTGATGCTTTAACGGCTTATTGAAATGTGAAAGACTAGAAATGAATACAATTTCGTCATGCATTGAAATAATATCTTACATAAATTCTGAAGTTAGCAAACTACTAGCAACTCATAGCACCACAGCTATGGGACACTACTATAAATAAAGGGAAAATGACGAGGAAATTTTTGAATTTTAATTTGACCTTATATATTTTGTTAAAACCCCAATTTACCTTTATATTAATATTAATGAAAACATACACAATTTCTCATTTTCTCAATGGTTTATTTCACAATATATTGTTTACATTTTAGCAAATTTCAGCAAGAGTCAATAAAAATTCAAAAATTTCAACAACCCTTAGCTAATTACAAATAGTTCCTCTAACAGTCAATAGGCTCTAAAAATGCTCAACGAAAATAGATTTAGGATTCAAAATGTAAATGTTTTCATTGTCTTTAAATTTTGCTTTACTCTTTCTTTCACACGAAATTTAGTGGCGGGTACGGTGGTAAGTCAAAAGGATGAAAATCCTCGTCAAACACTAAATGACATCTTATTTTGTCCACATTAGTGTTTATAAATCACTATTGCACAAGTAAGAAATGAAAACTACAATGAAATCACTAGACAGCCCCAACATTTCAGCTGTTTTTCTGAAGTACACTAGGAACTACTATGGTCCAACTACTGCATATATCCCGACTAGTTCAACAACAATAATGTTACATAATGATTCTATGGGCATTGATGTTATTTTGCTGTTATTTTTATAGAAACAAGCTCAACCCTCCAAGCTCCTCATCATCCCGTTAGTTCTTCCATTAAGCCCTGGTGTTGATGAAAAAACATGAAGACGTCAACAGCCAGTGAGTTGTTATAAAAGAAACCGTTATAGACAGAAGTTAACCTGAGAGATATACTGCTCAGCATCAGTTCTTCGCAAGAACAACATTGCATGTTGAGCCAGGTTGGCTACCTGATCGCTGAGCACAACCTCACCAATGTCATCGAGAACCCTAACCTTGATGTAAGGATCTTTGGGAGGAACCATATCCTGGAAATAAACGAACCCTATAAATTTTGATAGGACATGGATGCATATTCAACAATGCACTCCAGGATTTTCTTGGAATTGCAAGAGTTTGGTTTTGAACCTTTATCCAACAAAACATCAAAACCGACAAAATTAGCAGCTTATGCCAAATTCGTCCAATATTATTACTTAATTTCTAGCGGCAAAATTCAAAAGCCTGCATACCTTCAGGGAAGGAGGAATAAAATTCCGATGCACAATAAGAGACAACATTTAAAATAACACAAGCCTAGAAGATAGTGAAACTCCTACTTAATCAAAATGATAATCCCTGCTTGGAAGTAGTCCGGAACCCAGTTTTTGTTTTTTGAACATAGAGAGTCAACTGCTGGAAAAAAAAGGATCGTTTCCCCATTGTGGGAAAAAAATAAATAAATTAGTGGAACTAAAACGTCAATAGTGTTATAAAACCAGAAAATTAAGTCCATAACTAATGGTGTGCTGAAAATAGATTTTAAGCATATATTTTTTTCCCTGAAGTATAGCATGTGGAAAATGTTTCAAAATTAGCATAAACTGGCAAAAAGGTGAGCTTCTATAAACCTACATTTCAAGCGCTAGAAAGCATGCTGAAACCTTCGTATTAACATATTTTTAATTTTTAATTTAAAGTTGTTGTCTTGAAAGAATTTAGAATTAAAATCCCCATGGAGTAAAATGTGAGTAATCTTCCAAATTAGAATCCAAAGAATCTGCTTAAAACACAAAAATCTTCTGAAACCAAATTATTCAATAACTCAATCAGCATACAGCTCAAATTTAAATACGACCACTGAAAATTGAGTGCGAAGCAAGTTAATTACCACATTCAAATCAAGATCAAGTTCTGACATGTACGATTGTAAAGTAGCAGCATGATTTTTGAAAAATTCTTTCTCTGAGCTACTCAGTTTCTCTTCAATTGCTTCAGGAAGAACACGCTCAGTCACCCACCCCAAACTTCTGATAACTTCAGCTCGGTTATATCTATCAAAGAAACACCCGAACTTTGCCATTATGAAGACATGATCTGATATAAGAAGCAAAGAAAGATTTCACAGAGGGAAACAAAGGTTGACGCAGATGCTGCTTACTCACACATAAGCCATCAGACAACGCTTATTGCGAATCAATGAAAGGTGATGGATCAGTGCACCAAACTGATCAGATGTCATAGCTGTCTGGATGGCTACCTTTTCAGCTTCTAATTTCCTTCTTTCATCTTCTGAAACCACTGATTCTTCAGATCTCCTGTTATCTTTCAGTTTGTTTTCATGATCTTGTATTTTTCTGTGACGTTATTATGTTGAGTAAGTTGAATACAAAATCACAGTAACATACCAATGATGCATATAATTACATTTAACCATCAAACCTGCTCAATATATTCAGCATATAGTATGACAACGCAGTAAGTTGCTAATTGAAGTAGCATTAGTTATATGCAGAAAGCAATACAAGTGCAGATGTTATGACAAACAAAAAGTAATCTAGACAGGGAGTTGCACCTATATCAGCTCTTGTAACATTCAGTTAATTTAGGGATAATAGAATTGGTAAGCCTGCAGAAAGCTTGTTCATGGTTGGACGGTGAAGACCATGTTTTACTCAAGTAAAGATAAGGCCGAATAATTTAACCCAAAGTACGAATGGAGTCATGCAAATTCAAGAATTGACCAAATTGGGATACTGCAAATAATAGAGACGAATTGCCTAAAGTAGGTCAGTCAAGCTTCAACGAAGTAAACTTGATCTTGAAACAATGTATTCTAATAAACATCCATTAAGTGACCTTAAGCACAGAAAAGGAACCGTAAGCCAATGACTCAATCCACATGTCAAGTTCTCAACACCATAAGTAAACCATGAGAACATTTTCAAATCAAGAATTGTAGAATATGTCCAGCTTCACTGCTGTTATTCCTTCAACAACCCTCCATTACCTTGATCAATCTCAATTATCTCTTTTTTTAAAACGTCAGGAGTTCAAGAAACCACGTCTACCGTGAGAGAAAATCTCATGAAGGAATATTGCTTTACAGGTGACCACACAAATGTAGGCTTTAAACCTGGATCATAAACCTGACTTTGTATCACTTATAAATAACAGCAACCAATCACACAAAAATGCTTTAGCTACCAAAAAGGGGGTGAACCATGAACACAAGGGTAAGCACGAAAACGTTCAGTTGTAGCACCATTCAAAGAAGAAGATGATTACTAACCTAGCACACAAATTAAATGGGACAGTTCAAAGGGGAAAAAGAAGCACGTAGTGTGAACGCATGTAAAAGCAAAAATGCTTCTTTTCTACAATAGACAATCTTTGCCTCAACCATCTTCATGTTAAATTAGTGATTCTATGCTTGCTTGGTCGATGCAGCTCCGTGGACAACTTGAAATTTACTCTCTGTCCCATATATTTAGACTTGTTTGAGTTTTTAGAAGGATTATGAATTGTATTGAAAACATGCATTTTGTAAAATGTGTTCCTAATTTACCCTTATTTAATAAGTAGAATTTAAAATTGATATTTATAACTAAGTAGTAAGAATTAAATAGGGGTAACTTAGTAAAAGAACGTAAATTAATCTTCTCAATAAAGAAACAAGCCTATATATGTGGAATGGAGGGAGTATTTCTCTAGTAAGGATAAGAAATGGATTCTTCTCTCTTTTTCTTCCTTTTCCTTTTCCTTTTCCTCTAATAGAAATAAGAAAAGGATATGGAGCAGCTACTAATAGCAATTACAAGAATTAAAAAGATGAAGAAGTTAACATAGAAGAAAATGGACTTCATACTAAACCCCCGCTTCTTGAGCCTTGAAAACTGAAAATCTTAAAGGAGAATGTAGAAGTATGGCTAGGGCATTACGTGCTTTAGATTTTCTGAGAAGTGATTTTTGGAAGAAAGTGCCACAGGAGAGTAAGGGAAAATTTCAATGTTACATGTAAAATTATTTTATTAAGAGATTGAAAATGAGTTCTGAGATCAAAATCAGACAGAGGCTACTTGTAACTATATCAGGGAATAAAAATATTAGATGCCGACAATTTCTAAGAACGTAAAGAGTAATTATGATGTGCTATTCTAATCGTAAGCAGAAAGAAAGCTGGAAGATAATAACCAAGTTAAAAGCAATTAGTCTTTCAAGGTTGATCTATTAAACAGTTCTGACACTAGTATGACTTCTGGTACTTCTGCATACTCAAAGATAGTGGGCATGGATTGGACTGGTTTGTCAACTCCCCAATTTCAGCACATGGAGACAATTATGATTGTGCATTTTGTTAAGCTAGTTAGGTATTAAAAATCGAATCATAGTACCCCAGAAGACAAATGAATCTGAAAATTAATGTTTTAATATGAAAGGATCAGTGAACACAGTGAAATCAATTCCCTTTTGTGTGCAGAACACTACTACAAATAGCCACAAAAGAGTTTTATATAATCAACATAATTAAAACACTCTAGCTTGTTATCTAAAAATAGCAAGGAATGGATAATAAGCTAACAGAACAACAAAAGCAGAATATTAGGATGAAGAATGAAGAGATCATAATTTAAGAGAAATACCTCATTAAAGGCTGAAGGTGAAGCAGATGACCATTGCATTCTTCAATCACTTGAGCAAATAGGTCACTCTGAGCATGCAAACAGAGCAATGCATATCACATAACACAACTAGATTAGGCCAAAAATTTTAAATAAGAATACAGTATACTGCCTCTTCCAACCCTATAAATAAGAACCCTAAAATTAAGCTGGGGGAGCTGAGATATAAAGGTTCAGTAAGAGTACGGATATTCCACTCCTAAGTCTGTATCTGTTCATATATAGTTGATTTTTATCTAGTGTTCCATTGACTGCTTGCATAACCATCAAACTAACAGGATTGAAGGAACAGTGCAGCACTTTATGGTAAATTATAAGACAAATTACACTTCCTTTTGTTTATTTTGTATTAACCATGATCTTGAGAAGATATTCATTGTGTCCAAGCACATAGAAGAAATTTATTTACAACCGGAATCTTGGAATTCCATGTATATCATTTTTCCATCCCAAGTCATTTGGAAAATCCTTCATTTTCTTTTATTCAGCAAAAATGAAATTGTATCTTTAGGGTTTTGTAGGTCTTCTGGAAACACAGTCAGTGTAAATTTACAGAAATTGAACAGATCCAAGTTTTGAATTTACAATACTGCACCAGGAATAATAGAATATGACAGGAAATAACGAAAAGTAAAAGGTCAAAAGTATAAGTTGTGCAGATGCTCTTTGTAAGCTAAACAAGCGAGAAAACTTACATTGAAAGTAGTAATCTGTCCTGGTTCACTGCTGGCAAATTCCTTCACTAACTCACTTGCTCTTTTCCCGTACATTTCTAATCTTCTACAATTCCAAAAGTGGAGGGACTGGGGGGAAATGGGGCAATTTGGGGAAAACTTCCCGGGTGACACAGAAAGGTTGGGGGGGTTGGGTCGGATTGGGGAATGCAGCCTGGACCTCTCAGAATCCAGAATCTGTTTCTGTAAACCAGGAAAATATGGTAGCATCAATAACCCTACACTATAATAACTTATCTTGAAATGAATACATGATCACCCAAGTAAAACAACGCAAACCAAGAATTGGAGACACCCATAAAATAGGAAGAGCAATGTCAAACTGTCATGAAATCAAAGC
>CAVNYN010208552.1:0-35519 GCA_963692815.1 Nyctanthes arbor-tristis
CTGGAAAAAAACTACTGCGCCACCACCGGCCAACACACCACGGCCGGAAATCATCTAAAAGTTTCCCACACATAAACCATCACTGCCGCCGCCCAGCATCGCCCTGCCAGCCCCACTGGCAACCCAATCCACCACCGCCGCGACCCCCTTTCCTACCCGAGCCTCAACCACCACCCCCTTCAACCCAAAACGAATTCAAAGAAAATCAGAAATCAAGCCAAGAAAACCACAACTCCAAATCAACCCCTCACGTCTCAACCACTCTTGAAAACCAAATCGTTAAACCCAGCCGCGAACCGTACCTTCTAACTGCTTGAACCCATCGTCGCGCGCCGCCCCTACCGCGACCGTCTCAGAGAGCTCGAGCTCTACCACCCAAAGGCTCCACACCCGAACCCCCAAGCTCTCGACCAAGCCTCACCCTTAGGCACCCAAGCCACCGCGACCAAATCCCGAGCCCATCAACTCCTCGGCCAGACGCGATTGCCCAGTCACGTCTCACTCTCTCCCAATCGAGCCCTCAACCGAGCCATCCCGGCCACCCTCGCCCACCCTTGGCCGGAACCCCCCCATTCGCCGATGCCAATCTCACCGAGCACGCCTAGGCACCGATCGAAGCCTCACACCCGATTTTCGTCTTTCATTCTGCACGATTGAGTCATTTGGGGATTTTATAAAATTTTAATTGCAACCCGGGTCCCAGAGTCTGGTTTTAAGTCTTCTCAGTCCTTGAAATTTTATCGACTTCAAAGCAGCCCAGAACTATCTCTTGGGGTATCTTTTAACCCAAGACAATTACAGTGCCCAAATTTCGGTCCTTAGATTTTGAGTATAATTTAAATTGGTCCCAAGACTTTTGATCCTATCAGTCTTAGTCCCCAACCTCTGATTATATCTAAGTCAGTCCCAAAGTTCTAGATTTATGTATATCGGTTCCATGGTTTCCAACTTAGCTGAATAGGTTTCCTAACTTTCAGTTTCGTGAATTCAGCCCTTAAGTTTATCATCTACCTTTTCAGTCCCGATCCTAAACTATTTAAAAGTCTCAATTTAGTCCCTAAAGTTTATTTTCCTTTTTATAAAGTATTATTTCCTTGATACTAAAATAGTTCATTTTATTTTCACTAGACGAGGCGCGAAGAGCAATAGACGAGTAGATTTCTCTCAAAGTAGCTCAACTCACAAGTTTAAGGTAGACTCTAAATTTATAAAATGTTTTCTTAAAGTATTGCGCATTATTAATTGATTTATGTGATAAATGTTATGTGAAAATATGTGATTACAAGAAAGTTTGTATATTATTATATGTTTAAGAAAGAATGCATATATGCTTAAGATCTCTATATGATGCGCGTATCTGCTTTAATGCATAAGAACGAGAATATTTATTCTCTAAGACAAGACAAGATCCTTCCAAGGAAGAAAGAAAGAAAGAATTATTTGCATGTTTACATGTTATGTTTATTGTGTGAATTGATTAATATGCGCTAGAGTCTACTGATTATATTTTTATACTCATTCTTTCAAACTAACACTTTCAGGTTTTGGAGCCGGTGGCGGGACGACGGACGGCAACTACTAGAAACATAACTTGAAGCTTATATGTTTTTCTAAGATTTCAGACTATTCATTTCTTTGACTGTTGAGACTCTACTTGATTTCGGACAAGATTCTCTGCTATTCGTTAATAAGATTTCCCGCATTTATTTATTCTGTTATAAGTTCCGCATTTTAAGTAAATTTTAAAGATCATTAGCGACCCAAGTTTCTGAAATTTGGGGCGTTACATAATATAGTTACTAAGTAAAATAAAACAGGTTATTTCCTAAGGTCACGTAATTACATTTCATATCCAGTACAATATAACAAGTATTTGTCCACGACAAGATGATATAATATTGCCATTGACAAGTGCCTATAATAATATGTTATTCAATCTTACATATTAACCATTATGTATAATTTGTTTGTTATTTCCTGTGCAACGCACGGGTGAAAATCTAGTAGTAATAATAATAAAAATAATACTAATAATTATTAATAACGATACTATTATTACCATTATTATTAAGGTAAAAGTAAAAGTAACAATAATCTATATCTCTAAATATATATATATATATATATAATAATAATAGAATAGTGTCTGAAAGGCTTTTTCCCGCTCTTTCTTTTGCGTTATAAGTTTCTACTGACATCATTTATGATGTCACTAGATATATATCTATCTTTTTTCCCCAAAACTCTTTTCAAGATTTATTTGGTTTCTCTCTCTATCTCTCTCTCTCTCTCACCTAGTACTTTATATCTTTCTCTCCCTAATCTTACTTATTGTTCAAGACTTATTCTTTCTTATTTTTTTATTTTCCTGCGCGCTGCCCCTTTTCTCTCTAGATTTTTTCTCTCCCAACCTTTCCATATTTTATCTAGTTTTCCTTCTCAGTCCAGAAATTTCCTACGTGCTCTCTCTCTCTCTCTCCCCCTTTTCTTTCTCTAGATTTTTTTTCTCCCTACCTTTCCTTATCTTCTTACGCAAATTTGGGATGAAATCAACATATTCGTTTAGTAATGTATTTCTGTCTTTTCTATTTACTCAATCTCTGTTATCTTTCCTTATTTTCTACCATATTTTAAAATGAAATTTGGAATCATATCATTATCCTCCATTGATTTGTTTGTTTGCCATGTTAAAGTTTGAAACCAATAAAATATCTTTTATTTCTTGACTAAGCAGATCTCCATTGTTTCTTATCTTTTTTATTTTTTAATTTTCACAGTTTGATTCATGTTTTTGTAATTTAGTAATCCAATCTTTCGTGTTTAAATGCCATGTTTCCAACGACGGGATATCTACAATCTCTCGTGTTTTTTATTTTTTATTTTTAATTTTTTCTTTGCAATTTTGTCGATTCGGGTCAACGAACTTAGGTGTCTTTGAAATTTTGAATTTGAAATCTTCTTACTCATATCCTTCTGTTATTTATTTATAGTTTTTCTTATAAATATGTCTATTAACCTATGTTCCATCATATCATTATTAATTCTCTGTACTTTTTTATTAATTACTTGCTTTGTTTCGCTAATCTACTTTTTGAATTTCAATTTATTTAATTTGTTCTATAATATCTCTCAAACTGTGCCGCTTTATTGATATCACTATTGCACTAGAGAAGCCTTAAAAAAAGTTTAGCTGGATCATTTCAAGACACTTCATCACTCCATCTAGAACTCTGAATTATTTTTTTCATTCGATTTCAAGACACATCATCACTCCATCTAGAACTCTGAATTATTTTTTTTCATTCGATTTGCAGAGGAATTTACTTTGAGAACTTTTTTACTTCTTCTTAGTTTGTGATGCTCATTCTTTTATTTGTAAGTTGTGGCATGATATTGTTAGTTGGTTTAGTATGTTTGGATATACTGTACAGTTTTAGCATCTCCAATACCAACTTTTAAAGGAAAACCAGATAGTGGAAACTATTGTCTTACTAACAGATGAAACATGGTCGGCTGATTAATCCCTACTCTATCTATGTTTTCCCTTTATGATTTTTTTTTACATGTTATTTATTCACTATTGAATTATCTTCTTGAACAGGCTGGTGCTTCATTTATTTAGTATGGATAGAGATTGTGAAATGCTGCCTTAAGACTTCCTGGAATTTTTTAGATTACAGTCAGGTTTGTATTTCATTTTCTTTTTTATACTGCTTCTTTGGACTCTTCCCTTTTTAACTCTTCTTTGAAACTTCCTTCTTTTTTTCTTTCTTCTTTGAATATATTTTCTGGAATCTATTATCATTCCAGTGAATAAAATGCTTGAATATTCCTGCTCACTTATTTTGATATTTTACCTTCCATGATAGGACGTCACAAGGTTGATGGAATTGGGCGCAAAGATAAAAGAAGCTTGATGTCTTGGATGTTTTTGGCCCAAATTTGATTCTAGAAGCCAAGAATTCTCTACTGACAATGATTAAGATTTAGACAGATATATGCAATCTGTATTATTATCATCACCCATCGATTTGTAATTGAGAGGTTATTAGCTGATAGAGAAATGGTTGGGGTTCTAATTATTTTTCTTTTCAATGATAGATAAGAATGTAGCTGCATCTTCTTTTACATGTAAAATTTGTCATTTTGATACCGACTTGGTATTACACTAATCATTGTTTTAAATTGTAACGACCCGTACTTCTATTTTCCAAGTTCAACTTTTACCCGTCAAAGTCAAAAGTTGAATAGTCAAGTCAAGGTCAAAATTAAATTATTTGAGTCAAAATCTAAGTCGTCAAAGAGTTTAAGTAAAAGAATTAAAGGTTGAAGGACTTTGAAGTAAATAAAATTTCTCAAGGACCAATTTATATTACATACTAAAGTTGAAGGACCTTGAGTGCAAATTGCCCTATGTAGAAAAGACTTTCCTGCAAATCGGAAATTTCACACACAAACACACACGGTTCTGCTGAAAGGGAAAGAAGAAATGGAAGAAAAAGGAAGGAAAAGAAGAAAGAAAATGAGGGAAATTTGGGGCAAACTCAAAGTGGGTTCTTAATCTACTTATGTTCTACGATTTTACCTTGATTTTTAGAGGTAAGTGGAAGATTTTAATTTCTCTACATTGTGTAAAATTTAGAGCTTTTGCCATATGGATTGAATGTGAGCTATATTGAAAAGGAAATAATGGTTTCATGAGGTTATTTGTCTATTCAAGATTTTTGAAGTATGGGCTTTGTTTGAGATGTTAGAGTTTTGAGTATTTGTGTTGATTTAAAGATTTAACCAAGTTAAAGACATTGAGTTCTATTTTGGTTTAATTTGTGTTAATGGATAGGGAATTAAAAATAAATGAAATTATTATGGAAGTTATGAAGTTTGATGGTGTTAATATGGGTTTAAGAAAGGTAAATTAAGGCTGATTTTGTTAAATAAAAGTGATATTTGGGCTTTAATTTATATGATTTGTTAGCTAAAGTATGTGTAGTGATTGAAGATAAATGGACATGTATAGAAGGTGTTTATGAAAATGTTAAAGTGGAAAACTATTATGAAATGAATATATTTGATGTTTGAGATTTTATGTATTATGAATGAAGAAGGAATGGAAATAAGTAAAACGTGAATAGATAAAGTGGATAAATGAGATTTTGAGTTCTATGGGTATGTTGTCGATTTTATTTGATATGTGGGAATATGATGTGTTGGAAACAAGGTAAAAGGTATAAGTTGGAAACAAAATCTATTGGAATTAATTAAATGATTCATATTAGGTGAACCTTAACGGCAAAAGTTTATGAGAATTTTATTTATGTGGCTAATTTTTATTTGGTAATATTAGTGGGCATTTTACAAGATGATGACATGATATATTTTAAAGAGTATGATGGTTATATGATTTGATATGTAAATCTAAAATCATGAGTAAACTTAATGAAAAGAAATGGTTTATGACATAAGGGAAATTTATGTGTTAATATACGTGTTGATTTGTCAAGTTGTAAGCAATTAAGTGAAATAAGTGAAATGAGATTGTTGTATCGTTGATGAATTTATTTTAGACGAGATGTTATTGGATATTCGACATATGACATCGCAAGATTTGTAAGTAGAAGAATAGTTGGAAAATTTATGGGCAAAATTAGATGATTGGAATTTAATATGAAAAGTGACTTTGATTCCAAGAGTTAAAGTGGAATTATATTTCTTGTTTGGACAAGGACGTTGGATATTAAATTGGATTTGTTATGTTATGACTCCAGGTGATGACGGGCCGGTTGGAAGAGCATGCTAATCAAGCTAATTATGGCTTTCAACTCTATGAGTAGAAAAATATTTTTTCAAATATTAAGCATGCTTTTCATTATGTCCTATTAAATAATATTCTTTCTTAAAGTCACTCATGTTTTCATTATTTTAGTGATATATGAAATTAATAAAATACTTGAGCATGCTATTATCTTTAGAATTGATTTCAAAAAGGACATAGTTATATTATGTCATGTTATGAGATTCTTGAGAAAATCATAGTAAAAAAATTATTTTCAAAGCTACCAAAGTACCTGTATGATCATTACCCGCTCTATATCGTGTGACTCATTCCACGATGTATTGACCAGTTCAGTTATTTACCCGCTCTGCATTGTGTGATTCGTTTCACGGTGTATGACCAGTTACATATAGGTCTTTGGGACCCATCGACATACACACATAGGCTTTAGGCCGTGTATGGTAGTGGTGTTTACCTTTGGGGCTTGCTTGGCACGCGTATAACTAGTTATTCAGTTTTTCAATTATCAATATAACTCAGTTATGAGTAGTATGCCTTGTATATCGAGATTACTCTGTATATGCGTGTTACGGCTCAGCGGTACTTTTGGTGTGGATTTTTCAGTCATCAGTATTTATATAAATTTTCAGCTAGTTATTCAGATTTTGGTATTAGAACTCAGTTACAGTTAGCATATTGATTCAGATGACAATTTTAAACTCAGGTACAGTATTCTTGACAAAAAGTGATTATCTTGCACTTATATGATTTCAACACTATTATCAAGGTATGCAGTCTTAGTATTATTTAAACTCATATTTCAAACCCAGAAGATGTTTGCAAAGTGTTTTTATAACTCTCAACTTTTAAGTTATATCTATGTATTATAAAGTTTAACAGCTTTTCAGAAATAAATGGTACGGAAAAGTATATATATTTACGAACTTATCCACTCACTGAATTACCAGCTCATATATTTTTTTAACCTTTTTTTATAGGGATGATCGAGCTTGAGCATCTATTGGTTTGCCCGTGGAGTTCTCAGCCAGCCATCAGTGTGTTGCATTCATTTAATATTTTCATTACACTTTTAAACATAAGTGTTGGATTATGATTGAAAGTTAGTTTTCATAAGTCATTGTTTTCAAGACTATTCAAACTCTACGCAAATTTATATTTCTCCATATGCATTTGCATATTAATGATTGTTTTGAATTTAAATATGTTGAAAGGTGTTCTAATTTCATAACTGATTGTTAACTTATTGAAGGAAAAATTATATGTATTTTATTTTTATACAATTGCTTGCTTGAAGTGATTTAAATTTTCAGGTTGGATTTGTCCAATTTACAAAGGAAACTTTGTCAAAATTTTTATAAAATCATTTTAGTCCAAAAGTTTCCTCATTTTCAAGTTAAGTTTTCAGTTTACCTTGGCGGTGGATCCAAGTCAAACTGGTATCTATCGTCGGCGTACGCCACATGTCAGGTCTAGTAAGATGGCTTGAACGGGGCGTGTCATAAATACTCGAAGTTTGGAAGTTTGAAGGTTAATTTCTTTTAGCTATAATTACCTATATATTTCAATTGCTATTTACTTATCGGCTTGGCATGTCTTTGCTATTTCATTTTTTTTCATTCATATATCTTTTGACCTTTGTATAATGTATTGATGTTTGGCCTTTATTCATAATTTCAAAATGTTAACTTAATTTTTTATACAATTATAATAATCGTCTATTGAGAGAAACTTATATTTTGCTTTAGAATTATTAGTTTGATGCTTAATCACTAATTAATTTTTTTTTATGCACCAATCTTTTTAGATTTTTATATTTTACTTTATTGATATTTACCCGTTAAACAAATAATTTTCTTCATGTTATTATATTTCTGACTTTAATATGTATCTAATTTATATTTTTACTCATTTAATTTAATGATATGACTTTTTTTTTTTTTAAAAAGTTCTAACTTTAAAAAATCTATTCGTCTAACGAATATAGCAAGGGATGGAGTTAGGGAGTAGCCACACTTCCCTAACTACGCCTATTTTCTCAAAAAATCTTTTTGGAACCCTTTGAAAATTCAGGAATTTTTTATTTTTTATTATTTTTTAAGTGCTTCGGCTAAAGGTCATCAATTTTCGGCTATCCCTTCTTTTATGTTCTAGTTTCGCCCCTATTATATAGTGGACTAATATGTTGAAATGTCAGTTATTATTTGCAGTATAACGGGTTAGTATTTGCAGTTATAAGACTTTTGTTGAAAAAACAAGTCTATAGCTAGGGGTTGATGTAGGGAGTAGCTACACTTCCCCCAACTACACCTGTTTTTGGATAAATCCTTTTTTAACTCTTTGAAAAATCAGGAATTTTTTTTTTTTTTTATGTTTCGGCTAGGAGTCATCAAGTTTCAGCTATCCCTTCTTTTATGTTCTAACTTCGCCCTGTTATATAGTGAAATAACCTATCAAAATGTCATTATTGTTTATAGTATGATGGGTAATATTGCATTTTGTTCCGTCTAGAAAATTTTGATATTTTTTTTTTTACATTTCTTTCTTTTGCATGTTTCGGTTTCATTTGTTAAGATAAAATTATTTAAATATATGTATATGTGTATTTTATTATCTCACGTATAATCTTCTTCATTTAAGGCTGCTTACAATGTTAAATATGCTTTATATATAAATTAAATAGATTGTATATACATGTTTTAAATACCATCTCAATTATTCTTATTGGATGATTTAATCTCAATTAAATGTAAATTATCTTTTTAATTTGAAGATAAATTTCTGTTTTTATTCTATTGATTTAATAGTGATTATTATTCCATTAGGTGTGTATTTATAAGGGAGTATTGAATTAATTTTTTTATTTAATATATAAAGAATCCTGTGTTGTATTTTGCAATTATTTATGGTTATTATTTTTATTATTTTTTTTCCAAAATGCAAGATATGTGTTCTATGGCAATTGTAAATATTTTATTCATGCTATTAAAAATGTAAATATTTTGAATGTTTTTCATTATTAATGAAATAATAGTGATTGTCGTTAATATATTATCTGTTTTAATTACTTCCTGTTTTATCTTTTTTTTTTGTTTTTTTTGCTTATATGTACCCGTGCAATGCATGGTGAAAAATCTAGTATTAATAATAACATTAATAATAATAACAATTATAATTTTTTCAAAAAAATAATAAAAATTATAATATAATAATAATAGCAATAATAAGACTAATATTAATAGTTGTAATTATTAATAATATTAATTATTAACTAATAATAATAACAACACATAGTCTGGTTTTAAATATTCTCATAGCTTCTTTAATAATATATATTACTAAGTATAAAAAATTGACATAATGACATAAACATTATCAATTAGAAAGGATTAAAAAAATGTAACAAACACTCCCCTTGAAAGATTTAACCCCACGAATTTCGTCTTCATTTTATGTAGAAAATCTGTGAAATCTGAAGCAAATTTGACGAAGCCTCTCTAGTACAGAGAGAAAATGACGCTGATAATAGGAAAACCATTGAGCTGTGTTTGCTTGGAAGACTGTAGACAGACAGGGGTACTAATTTTACGGCCATGAAGCACCGACTTGCCAGAGTATGGTGACCGCTAAAAGGTATGCAAGTTAAAGAGATCACTAACAACCTTTTTCTCTTTCAATTTTTCCATGAGATGGATCTGAAACGGGTCATTGAAGGGGGGCCGTGGTCTTTCGCCAGTCACCTACTCTTGCTATATCGGATGCAGAGGGGTGATATCCCGTCACAAATCCTCCTCTATGAAGCCAATTTTACGGTTCGGGTTTATGAGCTGCCAGTAGGATATATGACAGAGTGTTGGTCGACAGTTGGGTAATTTTGTTGGTAAATTCTTGGAGTATGATGCCAAAAATAATACAGGGCTTTGGGGTGAGTATATGCGTATACGTTGCAAGCTTGAGTTTCGGTTACCCCTGAAGCGTTGGAAAAGGATTAAAAATCCAAGCAGGGAGCCGTCTCTTGTTTCTTTCAAATACGAAAGGCTAACAACGCTCTATTATATTTGTGGAATTTTGGGACATTCGGAGCCATTTTGAGAGTCTTTATTCAATGCAACAGTCGCAGAAGTGTGGGTGCTTGGCTTATAGCTGATCCACGTTGACGCAGTGGTGCTTCCGGCGAGAAATGGTTGAGGAACGAAGGGGATTTTGGCCTAATGCCATGGAGACAAATCACATAAATATGGGAGGAGAAGGGAGAGAAAAGGGGGCAGGACTGGGGCGGAAGATTATGGTTTAATTCCTAAGAAAATGCCTAATTCAGAAAAGAGCCTGAATTTGGTTGAATGCGCTAAGGGCTGCCCCTCGGCTCAAGGACCAGTTGGAAAGTAGAAGACTCAGTTGTTGATGGGTCTAGAGGAAGAAGCAGAGAAGGGAGAGAAAGACCTTGATCCTATTGAGACTAGAAAGAGAAGACGTGGCCCAGCCCCAATGGAACCTCAAAAAGAACTAGTGGCTTTTGATAGTGTTGCTGTTGAGGTTCAAACAAGTCCAAAAAAATGTGCTAGAGGCAGGACCTGGTTTCCAAGCCTGCCAAGAGACATGTGATGCCTTAGTTGGAACTGCCGAGGGCTTAGCAACCCTGGTGCAGTTTTTGCCTTATCTTGTGAAATCTTGTATGCCGGATGTAATATTTCTTTTTGAAACTTTGGTGTGTTCTAACAAAATCAATGAAATAAAAATAAGACTTTAAGTATGATTGTGTTTTTGCTGTTGATAGATTGTGTAGAGGTGGTGGTGTAGCTATTTTGTGGAAAAACAAAAATAATTTTATTATCTCTGGTGATTCCCAAAACATATTGATATGGAAGTTGTTGACACTAATGTGGGTAGATGGCATTTAACGGGTTTCTATGGATTTGCTTAACGTAATAGATGTGGAGACTCTTGGAATTTGATTCGATGTTTGTATGGTGTATCACCGTTGCCATGGTGTTGTATCGGTGATTTTAATGACCTTTTACAATCCTCTGATAAGTGAGGAGCCAATGACCATCCAAATTATTTGCTAAGGGGATTCCGAGATACTATCACCGATTGTAACTTAAATGAGTTGCCCCTACATGGCCATCAATTTACTTGGGAAAAAAGTAGGGGACAGGATAATTGGGTGCAAGAACGTCTTGGCCATGTCTGTCAGTTGATTGGTTGAGACATTTTTCTTGTGCAAAGCTTCTTAACTCTCACTCACCTATATTGCTGGAGATCGAAAGAGAACAAATGCATAATTTTGTGACCTGTAAAAAGTTAGAGAATGGATGGGCAAATGAGCCCGGTTTTGTTGATGCATTGCGTGATTCACTACAGCTGACCGAGAGTAAAGAGATAATTTCAAGACTTGACCATAGTTTGAGAAGGATGGTGAGTTGGGGAAAGATTTCTACAAGATTTTTCAAGAGACAGATTAAGTGCCTTAACAAAGAGATCGAAGGGTTGCACGGGAATCCAAGTAAAGTGGCAGCTGAATTCTATCAAGTGAAAAGGAATGAGCTTGGGAATATTCTTTTACAAGAAGAGACATATTGGCGTCAAAGAGCAAAATCTCATTGGCTGAAAGATGGTGATTTGAATACTAAATACTTTCATGCAACAGCTTCTAGTCTTCATTGGAGGAATCATATTCAAAAACTTAAGAATGATGTTGGTGTTTGGACTGAAGATCGGGATGGGTTATGCCTGATAGTGAAAGAGTACTTTGAAGTATTATATACTGAACAAGAAGCTAGACCGGATGAGATTTTGGAAGCTGCCTCAAGACACGTCTCTAGTGAAGAAAATGGTAAGCTTCGAGCACCTTTCTCAAAGGAAGAGTTCAAAATGGCTTTAGATCA
The DNA here is from genome assembly GCA_963692815.1 of Nyctanthes arbor-tristis. Taxonomy (NCBI): domain Eukaryota; kingdom Viridiplantae; phylum Streptophyta; class Magnoliopsida; order Lamiales; family Oleaceae; genus Nyctanthes; species Nyctanthes arbor-tristis. The sequence continues at coordinate 11,677 of CAVNYN010208552.1, forward strand.
AATGCATCCTGACAAAGAGGCTAAATGAAAAGGTTTTTCCACCAACGTTAAACAACACACTGATTACTTTGGTTCTAAAGCGCCAAGAACCAGCCTCTATGAAAAACTTACGACCCATTGCTTTATGCAATGCAAAAGTTCTAGCCAATCGCGAGGAAGTTGCTTTCTGGTGTGATATCTAAGTTCTAATTGGCATTTAATGTAGTTGTGGCTTTTGAACTGATCCATTACATGAAGCAGAAGACCCAAGGGAAGAAGGGGGAAGTCGTGTTAAAAGTGGATATTAAAAAGGCATATGATAGAGTGTGTTGGGATTTTTTACAGAAAATTATGCTCAAAATGGGCTTTGATTCAGAGTGGGCGGAGACTATTACGCTGTGTGTTTCTATAGTTAACTATTCTATTCTGCTTAATGGTCGAGAAGTTGGTCCTATTCAACCTAGGAGGGGTTTAAGACAAGGAGATCCACTTTCACCGTATCTATTCATCATCTGTGCTGAAGGTCTTTCTTCTCTTATACGACAAGCTGAACTCAGAGGGGAAATTCATGGATGTAAGTTTGCAAGAGGAGCACCTTGTATATCGCACTTTTTCGTAGATGATAGCTTTTTCTTCTTTAGAGCTACTGGGCATAAAGGTGAGATCATGAAAAGTATCCTCAACAGATATGAGGAACCTTTGGGTCAATCTATAAATTTTGACAAATCTGGTATTTTCTTCAGTGTCAATGTTGATCAAGATACTAGGAACAAATTGTCGGCCTTGTTGTAAGTGAAAGAACTTGAAAGAATGATGAACTCGTTCTGGTGGGGATCAAAGTCTAATCGTAGCAGAGGAATTAACTGGCTCAAATGGGATCGACTTTGCATCTGAAAGGAGGACGAAGGTATGGGTTTCCGCAACTTGAAAGCCTTTAATTTGGCAATGCTTGGCAAACAAGATTGGAAATTAATTTCTGACCCAATTGCTTTAGTGTCGTTGATTCTCAAAGCTAAATATTTCCCTATAGGGGACTTCTAATCTTCTCAACTAGGTTTTAATCCTAGTTTCACTTGGAGAAGCATTTGGAGTTCACGTGCATTGTTGGTTAAAGGTTGCCATTGGAGAGTGGGGGACGGGCAAAGTATCAATGTTTGGAGAGATCCTTGGCTATGTGATGAAACTAATTTCAAAGTTGTTACTCCAGAAATTAACGAGCTAAGTAATATTCATGTGCATGAATTGTTTATTCTAGGCTTGAAGAAATGGAATGTTCGCTTGCTGGGGGAAATCTTCAATCCTAGAGATGTCCAAGAAATCTGTAGAATTCTTTTATCACATATGGAAGTAAATGATAGATGGATGTGGCACTTTAGCAAGAGTGGACACTACCTCGTCAAATTGGGGTACCAAGCAGCTTTGGAATTGGAAGATGATTTTGGTCTTATTGAAGAGGATGGCAATCGGAGAGGGTTATGGCGACTGCATCTACCCCCCCCCAAAATCCAATTGTTTTTATGGAAAGCTTGTCAGAACTGCTTGCGAACGAGAGAGAGGCTGATGCAAAAAGGGATTCAATTACAAAATACAAACTTCATGTGTTATATGTGGATTATACGAGGAGACTGCCTTTCATTCTCTAGTGTGCTATGAATTTGCTACAGCTTGGTGGGGGCACATGGGCTTCAACATGAATGTGGGAGACTTGGGGAATTTTAAAGAATGGTTCTTCATTGTTTGAGCACAAAGGACACTAAAATGATGGAGAATGTTTGTGCTATCTTGTGGTCAATTTGGAGGTAATGTAACTCAAAGCTGTGGATCGGCCAAAACTTTTGTGCTAAGCAAACAGTGAACCACAGCCTAAGCTATTTGAAGGAAGGGAAGGAGGTAACGATGAAATGTAATTCACTAACCCAGCAGAGATCGAGAAGAATTAGCTGGCAGAAACCATGTTACGGAACTGTTAAATGCAATGTAGATGCAGCCCTATTTGAAGCGGACCAACACATTGGGATTGGTATGGTTTTGAGGAATGAGATTGGAGGTTTTTTTGCTTGTTGCACATGAGTATTTGAGGGAGTTTGGGCTGTTAAAGAAGCAGAAACTATTGGTGCTCGTGAGGCAATTCTGTGGTTGCAGTAATTGGGCTATTAAGATGTGACAGTTGAGCTAGATGCGAAAGTTGTAGTTGATGCAATCCAAAGACATAAAAACAATGCCACGGAGTTTGGGCTAATTGTTGACGATATTCGAACAAATCATGGGCTTCGCAATTTCACTATTCCTTTTGCACCCCAACAAGCAAACAAGGTAGCACATGAAGTGGTAAGGCATGCTAGAATTTATCCTAATATTTGTATTATGAACTCACCTCCCAAGTGGCTTACTAGGCAGCTTATGTTTGATGTATTGGATAATTCTATGATTAATGAAATTTAAGTTTTTCCTTTAAAAAAAAAATAATAAAACAACTTTAGTAATAATATAGTAATGATGATGATGAGGATGATAATAATAACTACCACGACAAACTAGTAATCACATCAATTTTATAAGTTATGAAGTAATAAAAAATAATATGTACTTCGATATGAAAATAATTATCTCATTAGCCATGTTATTACTATTACTATTATATAAGTAATGGAAACATTGATAAGATATTAATATATTAATTACTATTAATTAGCAATAATAACTTCAGCAATAATACTTATAATAATAATATAATAATAACAGTCAGTACAACTAAAAATAATGTTAGCAAGACCAAATACACGATAAATAATCGTAGAAATTATATTAGAAATTATATTCTTATCATTTTATTTTAATATATTTTTTCCTTGTGAGGTCTAATTATTTCACATTTAGATATACAGATTAGAAATTTTCTATCTACTAAGTATTATTATATTTGTATTATTCTTATCAAACCGACATTCACTTTATGATTAATTTATATTAATTCATATATTGTTACAATTAGTACTAATATATGTAAAATAATGACCGTAATGTTAAAAGTTTATATAAAAAAAAAAAAAAAGCCAGCCGAAACACACTATTAGTCAGTGAAACAAAATAAACAAATGATAAATGCCAATTAATTCTTAAATTTAATGGATGTTACACCACATATGCAGATACTGGAACGGAAATATTAAAATCAATTTAAAGAAAACTTAACCCTTGAGTAAAAAACATAAGGAAACATTCTAAATTTTTATTAGTAGGATAGATAAGTTTTAATTCATAGGGCCATCAACCATAAGCCATAATACAGCCATTCGTATATGTTCTTAGATTTTAGTCCTTGTCTTGCTTGACGACCTCATGCACTTTGCTAGATGATTTCTCGACTGGCGGGGAACTACTATAGTTCCCAGTCAAGCCAGGCGAGTCATAAGTGGAGGAACGCTTCAAGGGTGTCTTGGCAGGTGATGTAACTTCATTTTCACTGTTAGAGTCTTCAGCTGCAATAGTATGCAACTATGTTCCCAATTCATCCTCCTCGTCTTCATTGGCAAAATGATTAGTCTTCCTGTATTTTTGAATCATCTTGGGATTGGTTGAAAAAGTTGACACAACATGAACCCTTTTTCAAAAATTTTTCCCTGAATCTAGATCCGAAATAGAAACTGCTTCCTGACCAATTTTGTAAGCTCCTCGGGTAGACAGGTCTTGTTAGTCCCTTTCAGATTCTAATCTTGTGTCGACTATAAAGTACAAAGCAAATTACAAATTGTTAAAAAAATAAAAAATAAAAAACATAGGTTGTGTCAACAAATTAATTGGAATGTCGTTATAGAAATATTTACAAATGCAAAGTGCTGGATAATTTGTTGGACGCTCTTGCCAAGCAAATCCCGAGAAGCTTGATCACATAAAAGAAATGTGAGACTGGCAGTCCCATCACACATTAATTATTACCCTGAAATGCTGCTCAGTTTCAGTGCTATCACAATCACATGCAACTTTATGCCCCAGATTAGCAAATTTTTTGTGACAGCCCATACAGCTAGTAAAAAACCATCCACATTTCCGTTTAATCTAAGAAATCGAAGCAGCTGCCCAAACAATTTGTTTCTGCAAAAAGAAAAAAAAAGGGCACAAATTAGGTATGAAACATGCAAACGACAATTATGTTGTAAGCTTATAAAGACCCCTCGATTTCCCTATTTAATCTTTGTTAATTGATAAAAAATGACCAAGTTTTGAATGCCTTTCTCCAGCTCCTCTCCAGCATTTGAACAAGAGAAATGGGATATTTTGCTAACTTGGTATGCTATATCTTGATCATCCCCAGGTAGGCTGCATTAATATATGCATGAAAATTGTTAAAATCATTCATTATGCTTACCACATTCTGAAACAAAATATGTAGTTAGATCTATAAGTTACTTGCCCTTGTAGTCTTCACACTCCTTGGCCTCACCGTTCACAAATTTTTTGTCACATGGAAAGCGTTTGACACCCCATGACGTTACATTGGGTAAAAAGGAAAAACTTTACACTAGCAGACCATACAAAACAGTAAATAGGCTGATTATTGTATACTCAATTTTTATTTGCACAACCTTGGTAGCAATTTGATCAGCATAACTGTGTTATGGCTATTACAGGTTTTCTACCAGCAATCTCGATCCTACACTGCATTTCAGCAGTGTAATTTTCCCATAAGGTAGTTGGTATACAGTTACCCCTTAAAAAACAGAGATTATTAGATTTACACAACGCATCGCTGATCATATAAATATTAGATGCATACTGAAGGTCTTCAAGCTGCATCTCAAGTTTTTTTTTTTTTTTTTTTTTGCTTCTGGTTGTTCCAATTCATGGCCTCTCATTACTGTCACACAACACACACCCTACCAACATTAGCCACAAAAAAAAAAAAAAAAAGGGGTTGAAGAATTTATCCAACACGTGACGTGTGTTGGAGAGTAGCGTTTATTCTATTGGCGAAAAGGAAAGAATTCAATCACCAAATAGTGGGGTATTTTTAGCTTTTTCTATAACCAGCACTTCTGAGAAAGATTTTAAAACAAACATGTTGATTGGAAAAGTACGGCTAACACTCCTACCAACACATGTATTTTCTCAGAAAAACATCCTATATAGGTGGCCGCTTGGTTTGAATGTGCCATTATAATCTGCAACACGAACAATTTTGATACAATACAAATTGTGTTCGACAATTTGTTGTTCAAACTTCTCGACCAGATCACCGAGGACAGTAGCTTGAATATGACCTCCCTCTTATACAAAACAAATTACGGTTAATGCAGTGAACAGACATAAAAGTCAAATTGAATTCTACAAAGATTTTATTTGATGTAAACCTCCCTACCCATAAAAACAAATTCTAGGCTGCAGTCAAATTTTTCACTATCAGGCACCAACCACTTTCGAGCACAATGAACCCTCAAATGCCAGTCCATTCAATTTTTGTTGATAGCACTCAAAGATTTTCTGGATAACAAAGGAAATAACAAGGTAAACTAAAAGCCCAACAATACCACTGGTCGAGTCTTTGCCATGGTGCAACCTAATGCCACTAAAAGAGGAAAAGTCATTCTAGGTACAGTTTACAAGTTTGATAAGCCGCCCTATACTTTATTCGATTATAGAGCTACACATTCTTTCCTATCCTCTAATTTCCTGAAGAATAATCATCCCCAAGTACAACCTGAGCCATACGGTTTAAGTGTTAGGATACGTTCAGGGCAAACATATATAGCTAACTGGTATCTACCTAATGTCCAATTTCACCTAGAAGACAGAGAGTAAACAACCGTCTTGATTCTATTCGACTTTGTGGATTTTGATATCATCTTAAGAATGGATTGGTTATACCAATATAGTTCTCTACTGGATTGTAGAGCTCATACCCTTAACTTTTCAAACCAAGACTATATTAAATTGCCACATGCTGTGAAGAGTTCTGTCGTTCTCATTTCTGCTCTTCAAAACCAAAAGCTACTTCCCTAAGGTAACTAAGGATTTTGGATTTGTCATTACCAATCTAAAACCAAAAACCCAATTTCACCTTCATCTTTACCCCTAGTTCAAGAATATTCAAATGTATTTTCTAGAGAATTACCTAGATTACCTCCTGATCAAGAGATTGAATTCACCATCGAAGTAATCCCTAGTGTAGAACCTATTTTGAAAGCCACATACCGTATGGCCCGTATCGAGTTGAAGGAATTAAGGAAACAATTAGATGATTTACCAGAGAAAAAGATTTATTTGACCTAGTACATCACCTTGGGCAGCTCCAGTCCTTGTAGAGAGGAAGGACGGATCTATATGGTTCTGCATTTATCAGGGGTTGAACAAAGAGCCTATTAAGAACAAATACCCTCTTCCAAGAATTGATGACCTTTTGGATCAACTAAAAGGTTTAGCCATATATTCTAAGATTGACCCTTGATTAGGATATCATCAACTTAAAATGAAGAAAGAAGTTATCCTCTAATCATTCTTTAGGACTCGATACGAACATTTCGAGTCCATAATAATTCCTTTTGGTGTTACTAATGCCCCTGATGTCTTTAGGGATCTCATGGATCAAGTCTTTGAAAACTTCCTTGATCAGTTTGTCATTGTATTCATCGATGACATATTAATCTATTCCAAGTCTTGAGATGAACATCCCTAAATTTTGCATATAGTTTTGCAATTGCTTCAAGGAAAGAAACTATAAATGAAATTCTCAAATTGTGAGTTTTAGATAGATAGCGTAACCTTCCTACGACATGTAATAACTCAACAAAGAATAACAGTCAATCCCAGTAAGATTGAAGCTATTCTTTAATGGCCACAAGCAACCACACCTACTGAAATTCAAAATTTCCTATATTTGGTTGGTTATTATCGTCGACTGGTACAAGATTTATCTAGGATTGTTTTGCCTCTTACCTGAGTAACCAAGGAGAATGTTTAGTTCAAGTGGACGAAAGAGTTTGAGTGTTGTTTCCAAGAACTAAAGGATAAGCCCACAACTGCACGAGTTCTGATTATCCCACAAGAGAATGAGAAGTACATTATATATAGTAATGTTTTGAAATCTTGATTAGGTTGCGTTCTGATGTAGAATGGTAGAGACATAGCCTATGCTTCTTGACAACTGAATCTGTATGAATAGAACTACCCAATTCATGATATGGAATTTATCGCCATTTTTTTCACCTTGAAGATATGGTAGCATTACATATATGGCACCCAATGTGAGATTTGTATAGATCATAAGAGCCTTCAATACTTCTTTACTCGAAAGGAGTTGAATATGAGGCAACAAAGTTGGTTAGAACTGGTAAAGAATTATGATTGTACTATCTATTACCACCCAAGGAAAGCAAGTGTGATAGTTGATGCTTTAAGCGGAAAAGTATTGATTTTAGGTAAGAAACCCAAGGAGTTGCAGTTAGAAATTGAGAAGTTCTGTGAATATGTGGGTTATCTAGACTCCAATCAAGATGTATCCTACCTAGCTACTTAAACAGTTAATTTTGTGTAAAATAGAACACGACCTAGATATTTCTAGCTTGAGTATGTATGTAGAATATAAATAACACCAGAATTGTTGATGTGAAAACCCCAAAAAGGGAAAAAACCATGGGCACCCTTGCCACAGAACAACTAATCCACTAACACAGGGAAAATTTAGTAGAAAAATAACAAATGATAGCGCAATATATACTTAACATGCAAAGGGTAAACTTATAAAAAAAACTCCCTCTTAAGCCTTTTGACATGTTGACAACTTCTGTTGCTCCTTTTCTTTCACATCGAGCTCCAACAGGAACGTATTCCTAGAAATCACCTGAACTTAACTCAGGAAACAAGAACTCCTAAACTACTTCAACCTTGTGTGGAAAAGTCCCTCCCACATATGTTGACCGCCTATCAACACACTATGAAGGGTAGCAAAGACAAACACAATTTAGAACGTGAAAGTCCGTGCAAGAAGTGAATTCTCACAGGTGGCAGTGTGTTTGTTTCTGTTCTTGGTCGAGCTTTAGAATATTACAAGATGCTTGGCTCTAATAGAGTGGATACTCAACCTACAAGAGAAACACATATATGTAGTGTGCATTTTGAATTATTGTACAAGTCATTGTACTGGTCAAGAATCAAAGTTATCATATACATGAAGGAATCAAAGATAAGGAAAGTAGAATGTTAGTTTACCATAAAGTCATAAAATTTCCATATACAAATAGAACTTGTCATGCGTAAGTTTAACCTAGTTAAATAAGGTAATTAAAAGACAACACAAACTAGGAAACTTAGAAGTTGCATATCGTCGAAATTTTTCAACCTCAAGCAAGTGTACACACACCGAAACACCTACTTTTCGGCCAAGACAAGTAATTTACATGCTAAGGAAATATCACACATAAACCAAGTCACGCAAAATATGTAATAAAATTTTGACACTTAGATAAAAACTAGGAATGCCAATATTACAAGAGTTTTCGTACTAACAATCTCTCCCTTTGACTTTTCTAATTTTCCAAAACAAGCAGTAGCACAATGTATCAAAAATTTCCTAAGGGTTTAAAAACATTTAAACAATAAACTCTCCCCCTTAGTATGAAAACTCCCCCTAAGATATATCAGAGCAAAAACTTAAACAAGTATGACATATATCAGAGTTAATGTAAAAATCAGAGCGCCAATACTAACTAAAGTACTGATAACATATTAGAACGAGATATATCAAAGCAAAAACAAGTAGTAGCATAATGTGCCAAAAATTTCCTAAGAATTTACATACATTTAAACAATAAACTCTCCCTTAATATGAAAACTCCCGCTAAGATATATCAAAGCAAAAACTCAAACAAGTATGACATGTTTCAGAGTTAATGCAAAAACATATATTAGAGAATCAGTACTAACTAAAGTGCTAATAACACATCAAAATGAGATATATCCTGATCAGCTGCTATTTTCTCCTCCTTTTTGATAAAGAAGGAAAGCCAGATAAATCCTGCAAAAGTATCAATGTTATCACAGCCAAAAGTATAAAACCAGAAAATTATGGTTTAAGAAAACAATATTAGAGCTTAAAATAGTACTTCTAGCATTAGAATATAGTAGCTACCATAAGGAGTTTAAAACATAACCAATACAAAATATTAAAACAAAAATTTGAAAAAACATAAAAAGTGAATTTTAAATGGAGTGTTTCAAAAAACATTAAACACTTTTTGAGAATGCCTCCTGTCCTTCCTTCTTGTCTTCCTAGTTTGCTGCTTCAATCTTAATTTTTCTTTTTGTTTCTTGGCCTTTTTCTTGCCTTCTTTCTGATCAGAGCCATCTTTAGTTGTTCTTTTCTTTTTCTTCTTCTAAGGTAGCAGCACAAGATGCATCCTCATGGCTTCTTTTGCTGGATCATCCTCCTCCTAATTCTATTTCTTGTTTGCAGCATCCTTATTAACAACAGTTAGAAAACTCCTGAGGAACCAATTGATGTCTTCATCCTTGTATGCAAAGATTTGGCCATTCAACAATAAATAGTGTACCATTAAAATGTTTAAGAAAATTATCATATGAAGTACTAAGACTAGTGATACGTTCCCTGAGTTGATTTAATTCTTCCTTGATAAAAGATATGTCCTGTCTGAGTGAAGAATCTGGTTGAGCATCTATTGCACCGATGGAACTTGTGATCTGGTAGGAGGTGAGATGAGTTTAGAACAGTGATCCCTTTTGAGTAGATCAACTGGCTAGGACCATTGATCCCCTTTTCTGTCCTCAATCCCCTTTTCTTTGGCAATCACATTATTAAACATATTAAATTTATCATCATCCTCTTCATCAATGATAGGTGATTCATTAGATTGTTAAATTTCTCCATACTAGTAACTTATTATATGTTTTATTGTGATAAAATATTTATTTATGTGTGGTTTGTTTATTTTTTGTAGGATCAAGGAAATAATAAAAAAGAATCGAAAACGGATGGACATTGCAAGAAATTTGGAGATTAGGGACTAAGGCGTCAAATATCAGAATCTAAGGGGCTAAAAAGAAAGGAATAAAAGATGCAGTGCGGGTGCACTATCTGATAAGTGCACCTGCCCTAATGTTGCTTATTTTGGACAGAATGTTTAGGGCGGGCGCCCTGATCATCAGTGCACCCGCCTTGACCCTCTCGACCAAGATTTCCTTCATTTTTCCTTGTTCTTTTAGGAGTCTTTTTTATAGTATTACTTTTGTATGATTTCTACTAGTTTTTTACGGTATTTAGACCCTATATAAGGGCCGTATCTTAGACATCTCCATACACAACTTCCATACACAATTTCATAGAATTATTTACTTTTACATACAAGGCAAGGGTCGGAGGAAGGCTAATTTCCCCCTTCCTTAGGTTCAAGGGGATGTCGTTGCTACTTCTTGTTCTTAATTAATCAATTTCAGTAACATTGTTTCTTACTCTTTTGTGAAATTGCTTGTGTTATTCTAATTTCTATGATTATGAATATTGATTATTTGAGCTAGTCTAGGCCTAGTGCATTGAATGATTAATGTTCCATTGCTAGATTTAGGGTTTTAATACTTAATTGTTGCTTCTCCTGACTCTCAAGTAGCTACTAATGATTGTTAATCATTAAGGAAAACACAACCGACGTTAAATAGATCTACCATGTGAATTTACTGCTTAGATTAACTTATTTTCCTAATTATTCATACAATCGTTGTTCTAAATCTAGAGATCTTATTTTGGTTTGTCCAAACGATTAGGTCTGATTGAAAAAACTTGTTTTGATTAGATATACTTGAGGGAAAATCTGAGTAATAGAGTGTTTTGTTGCCTAGAGTTGATATTTTTGCAAGAAAGTAGGAACAACATTGCAATTGATTACTATATTTTATGTGAAGTACACAGCTGAACCGAGAACTAGAGTTAGCATTCATGTTTTTATTTTCTTACTCGTGCTTGTGTTTTAATTGTTTTTATTCTTTTTTTATTAATTTTTAGCTTAATCTCATGAAATCCCCCTTTCACTAATTCACACAAAACACTTAGATTTATCCAACATTCTCTGTGGGTTCGACCCTTACTCTCTACTTCTATAAGTTATTTTAATTTAAGTTGAGTAAGGTATTTATTATTTTGATGCATTCGACTCGCGACCAAGTTTTTAGCGCCGTTGCCAGGGAATGATGTGATTAATTTGAGTATTTTTGTGTTAACTAGTTTTATTTTTATAATTAGTTTTTGTTATTTTTATTTTGAATAATCAATACCAGATCATCTAATCAAAATCTATTGTTGTTTGACCCGGTGTTTGAACAGACTTTGCGCAGGTTGAACGGATTATGAAGGCTTCAAAGACAACAACATGCTATTAAGGAGGACCTGTACCAATTGCCCACTCAAACGCTAGGTCGAACCAATGATGTAAAACAAAGGCGCTGCTTGGGAGGCAACCCAAAAAGGGAATATTTTATTTTTAGTGTTTTTATATTTCTTGCTTTCATGCTTTCCTTTCATTTGTTTCGATTGTTAATTGTTCATTATCTTTTATTTTTGAAAATTGGTATAGGTCTTGAAAGAGAAAGTTGGGTAGCTAACATACTTTGAAGTCACGTTTTGCCCCAAAAATTTATTTTCTGTGTTCTTTTTCCTTCTTTCTTTTTGTGTTTAATTTGCTTCTACATTAGGGACAATGTAGAGTTTAAGTGTCGGGGGAAGGAATTACATGTTTTGTGAGTCATTACTTGTTTAGTGTGTTATTAATCTTGTGCTTCGTGTTTTTTTATTGTCTTTGTGGTTTAGTTTCATGTTTTTGTCTTTATTATTATTTTTTAAATCCTAGTTGGACATGATGCGACAACTTTTTAATTTTTGAAATTAAAATATTGGTGGCTTAGCTGGAATTAGGATCTTAAGCAATACCATAGTTAAAAAAAAAAAAAAGAGGAGTAGAATGAAAAAGGAAAAAAAGAATAGTGGTTTGTGCTTTTGGTCTAGAAAGATTCATAACACGATTGAATAAGTGATCTCGCAGCTTGTATCTATTTGCTTTGCGTGGATTTGGTTGTGACTGGATTAGGTTGACAAATTTAACCCAGTGAGACTTTTGAGCTTTAGACTGACACATCTAATCAGTCTCACTATTTTTGTTTTTGTGTTATATTCTTCCAAGGATTTGTTTATCTAGAACATGCTTTATTTCTCTTTGATACTGCATTGCTACATGCACGACATAAATATGATTAAGACACTCTTTCTTGTTTAACCACTTTAGCCAAAAAACCTACCTTATCAATTAATTATCTTTTGCATAATCACTTTGAGCTCTATAGTTTATTTCTTCCTTTACACCCCTTAATACTAGTCTTGAGCTGAAAATAATATATATCCTTACCTTACAAATGGACTAGTGGATTGGTAATTGTTTTTGTTGCTTGAGGTGGATAAGAAGAAAGTGTGGGGGAGGAGTAGAATGTTATTGATGAGGTTTTAGTGCAATTTGATGATATAATAGGCTGGTGTGGTTTGTTATGAAAAAAGAAGGATGGGTTGATGAATTGAGAGAGAAAAATTGAAAGGAAAAAAAAAAGACAAAGAAGAAGAAGGCAAAAAAAAAAAAAAAAAAGCAAAGATGAAGAAAACCAAAAAAGGGGAAATTTTATGCAAATAGGAAAAAATAGAAAAAGGAAATGAATTGACAAGAGGAAAGGGAAAAGGATAAGCAAAAAAAAGAAAAAAAAGGAAAAAAAGAGTTGAAATAAAGGGTTATTTCGGTTTGAATTAAGGCTTGAGTTGTTTTTAGTTGGGATATGTTATTCATGTGTAGGTGATGCTAGAAGTTTTGAAGGAATAAAGGGATTAGTGGTTTCACATGAGATATGTACTCAAGTGTTATAAATTTGGTGTTCCACTAGTTCCAATGGTTCATTAGCCTCACTTCCCAATTTTTTCCTACCTTAACCCTTAGCCCCGTGACAACCCTTAAAAGACCTTTTGATTTTTGTTATGCATGTGCACCTAGGTGGTGGAGAATGAGAAATCTTGCAAATCTATGGCAGAGCTCTCCTATTGGATAGAATATTGAGCGTAAACACTTAACCCTTAAACACTTGAGCGAAGATTGGATTTATATGTGAGGGTTGGCCTATCCGGTTTATACTACTCTAGGTAAAAGTTGTGTTTCACAATTCTAAAGTTGTGTTTCGAAGGGTTAATTTTTATTTATGAAAAAAAAAGAAGGAAGAATTCTTATAACTCTTGCATTGTTTTGGAGCCTTTTTATTAGGCAAGCTGCCTTGATTTCTATGAGCATAATTATAAGTTGTTTGCCATGTGTATAACCCACGAGTGTTCAATGTCAATGTTATGTTTGTGTTTTGTTTTGTGTGTTGTTCGACGATGAACAACGGTTTAAGTGTGAGTGAATTTAATAGGTGATTCATTAGATTGTTTAATTTCTCCATATTAGTAGTTTATTATATGTTTTATTGTGTTAAAATATTTATCAATGTGTGGGTTGTTTATTTATTGTTGGATCAAGGAAATTATAAAAAAGAATCGAAAACAGGCGGACATTGCAAGAAATATGGAGATTAGGGATTAACGCATCAGATATCAAAACCTAAGGGGCTAAAAAGAAAGGAACGAAAGATGCAGTGCGGGTGCATTGTTCCCTAATGTTGTTGATTTTGGATAGAATGTGTAGGGCGGGCGCCCTGATCATCAGTGCACCCGCTATGACCCTCTCGCGCGAGATTTCCTTCGTTTTCCTTGTCCTTTTAGGAGTCTTTTTATAGTATTACTTTTGCACGATTTTTACTAATTTTCTTAGGGTTTTTAGAACATATATAAGGGTCATATCTTAGACATCTCCACACACAGCTCCCGTACACAATTTCATAGAATTATTTACTTTTACATCAAAGATAAGGGTTGGAGGAAGGTTAATTTCTCCCTTTCTCCAGTTTAAGGGGATGTTGTTGCTACTTCTTGTTCTTAATTAATCAATTTCAGTAACATTGTTTCTTATCCTAATTGTTCCATAGCAACTCGAAAGAGATTCTTTAACCAGAAAGAATTAGGTTCAGATGTAGGATACCTATCCAGAAGTTATTACAACTCAATTGAAATTGCTTGTGTTATTCTAATTTCTGTGATTATTAATATTGATTGTTTGACCTTGTTTAGGGATAACACAACCTAAGTTCAATAGATTGATCATGTGAATTTACTGCTTAGATTAACTTATTTTCCTAATTCTTCATGTAATCGTTGTTCTAAATCTAGAGATCTTATTCTGGGTTGTCCAAACGATTAGGTCTAATTGAAAAACTTGTTTTGATTAGATATGCTTTGGGAAAATCTGGGAAGAATAGCGTTTTGTTGCCTATAGTTGATAGTTTTGTAAGAAAGTAGGAACGACGTTGCAATTGATTACTATCTTTTATGTGAAGTGCACAACTGAACCGAGTACTAGAGTTAGCATTTGTGTTTTAATTTTCTTACTCGTGCTTGTGTTTTAATTGTTTTTATTCTTTTTTTTATTAATTTTTAGTTTAATCTCATGAAAACCCCCCTTTTCACTAGTTGACACAAAACACTTAGATTTATCCAACGTTCTCTGTGGATTCAACCCTTACTCTCTGCTTCTATAAGTTATTTTAATTTTAGTTGAGTAAGGTATTTATTATTTTGGTGCATTTGACACGCGACCATCAACATCAAACAGTCTAATCCCTAGCCATTTTCTCAAGCTCTCAGCAGTAAATTTCAACGATTTCTCTCTAACACAAATCTTTGTAGTAAACAGTCAGTCAGTGTCACCAAATTTATTTGGGATATTGGCCAAAAACTCTTTTACCAGTGTTTCATTAATTGTTCCATTGCAGCCAAACAAATTTTCCAGATTAAAGAATTTAACCAACTCATACAATCCTATCATCTAAAGGTCAGATATCATTATCCTCCTCTCATAGGTAAATTTTCTAAAATTCACAAAATTCTTGAATAACTGAAGAGACTTTTTATAATGAAGACAGTAACTGTAGGGGGTACAGAAACTTTGTACTATTCTGATCGTAGTAGGTTTGAAACTATCTGGATCAGGATACGTCTGGCCTGGGATAGATTCACTGGCAGTGCACCCTCGTTAGTTGTGTCTAGATTGACTGGCTCCTACACATCTAATTCTGATTGAGATGTCTTCTTGGGACATCCAATCTGGATCCTCGTTGATTTTTGTGTTGCTAGTCTTCTAGTTGGTAAATCTAGCATGATCTGTTTTCCTTTCCTGATATCTTCACTTCTTTTTTTCTCTTGCTCATCAAACATTTCTGACTCCTCAAATGAGTCATCTGAACTTTCATCCTCTTTCTCCAATCGGCAGTCATTATCCTTGTTAGAATTTCTATCATGAAGTTGTGACTTCTACTTCCAATTTAGTATGGATGAACCTGATCAAATCTAGGATTCTCAGAATTTTGAAATTCTTTTTCTTCAGAATGCTCCATAGAATGTGACGAGGATTTGTCCTATTCAGCCTTATCAGATGTTCCTTTTGGTGATTCTGCCATAGCAGTGGTCTTTTCCGGACTTTTCTCCCCTGCGTTTGGTTTTCCCTAATTTTACTAGGGCTTTCATGCTTCTAAGCGATTGACTGCAACACATCTTGTATATTAGGAATTTTCTCCTAAATTGCAGCCTGCTGAGCCTTTGGGTTTTGATTTTGTTGTTCCTCTAGTGGAAGATCAACTTCTGGGACTGGAATTTCCTCTTGGATCACCAGATTTGGATTCTTTAGTTTTGCAACTGGATTTTCCTGTGGTATGGGAATTTCTTGTTGTTGCTGTTGAATAGGTTTTGCTAGTGGATTTTGAAGAGGGGTCTGTTCTGCTTGATCACATTCCTCTAGTGGGGTGTAGAGGACATTGGTAGTGAGCGAATCAAGTCTGTAGGGAACTCCTCTATGGGTGCTTGCGAGATTGGTGCTAGATAAGTTTCAACTAGTGACGATTACTCAGGAATTGGTTCTGGTCATTGCACTGGTGGTGGAGACAGATTCTAAACTGTAGGAGCCTGCATTTCAACTGGTTGTGACACACCAGCATTCAAATGGATGATTGTAGATTGACTCACAAAGTCAAACCATTGCCTACCCATTCAAATGAATTTTCAAAGGAACTAACTGACTGAGTTGTTTGTAAGAAAGATAGTTAGATTACATGGTGTACTGGTGTATATAGTCTAAGATAGTTAGGAACACAATTGAAGTTTAATATGGCCTTCCATCCTCAAACTGATAGACAATCAGAACGTACTATCCAAACTCTGGAAGATATACTTCGAAGGGTTACTTTGGAATACCAGCATAAATGAGATTATTAACTTCCTTTCATCAAATTCTAATAGCTATCATGCATTAATCAAATGGCACCATACTAAGCTATGTATGGACGAAAGTGTCGATCTACATTGTATTGGGATGAGGTAAGGCAGAATAGGATCTATAAGTCTGAAATTATGCTAGAAGTGCTACAAGTAGTGAGATAAATTAAGGAAAACCTCCAAGTAGCCCAAGACCAGATAGAAGAGTTAACTGATAATCGACGCTGTGAATTGGAATTTGAAGTTGGAATACACGTTTCTGTCAAAATTTCTCCTATTAAGAGGTTATTAAGATAGGGAAAACTGAGGAAATTGACACCTTGGTACATGGGACCCTTCAAAATAATTCGAAGAATAGGAGTATGGCATACGAATTAAAGTTACTTGAACCTATGAGTAATAGTCTATCCTATGTTTCATGTCTCCACATTAAGAAACTACATCTCAGATCCCTTTCACGTGATACCCCAAGTTCCTATTAATATATATACAACCTAACCTCACTTAAGAGGAACATCCTGTGCAAATTTTGAATATGGTAATAAGAAACTACACATTAAAGAAATACGATTAGTTCGAGTTCTATGGCGTTGAAAAATTTGAAGAAAGATACGAAAAGAGTATCCTGAACTATTCACTGGCAAATATTGGGTACCGAATTTCTTATAAGCAGAGGAGAGTGTAATGCCCCAGAACTTCGTACTCGTATTTATTAGGAAAATAAGGAAAGATAATAATATTAAATAATTTTGGTTGAGTTTAGTTTGGCGAGGGTGTTAACACCTCTCGCTCCGTGCCTGACATTTAAGGTTCAACTTAACGCTCATATGTTTTGATTAAAATAATGAATAAATTAATACAACAAGGCTGAATATTTTATTTAGGTTGCATGGACACTTGTTTCTTCTTAAATCTTGAAGTGCCACTCGTCGTTTGCATAAGTGACACTTGTAAATGCATGAAGAGGTCAAATTGCCTATTCTTATAAATAAATCACCTCTGTCCACGTCATTTGCATCCCGAACTCAACCTTGAAACTCAGAAACATCTATGAAAATGCTTCCATTGTACCTTTCCATTAAATCTAAACAGCCAAAAAGCTCAAATAAAGTAACTACTTAAGGGTCTTGTGAACACGTAGTCTCGAGATTGCTTTTAAAAGGAAGAATATTAAATTTTCAAGGGGTTTCTTGAATTTGAAAAGGTAACAAAAACCTATAAAGCTCCATAAATAAAGGTCCATTTGTAGAATTAAAACTCTCTATTTTTTGTGTTGGCACCGACGGAAAACTAGTTTGTTTGAGAGCTCGATTTAGTTTGTGTTTTGAACCTAATTTTGGACAGGTTTCTTTGAGAAGCAATAATCTGAAAATCTACAGTGAGTGGCATGAGTTGTCATTTCACCAATGAACTTTATACACTTCGATTTTCATACGTCTTGATAATTATGATAATTATGATGAATAAGGAGCAACTGACGGAAGAAGATCAATATGTCACCAAATTTCACATATAATCCCAAGAGAAAAATCCTCAGTATCAATCTCCTTCCTTCCTACGAAGGAGTGATATCAATTTCTATCAAAATTTGACTCTTGAATCGAAATCCCGCAAAGTTCTGAGTTCCAATCTCATCTCCATGCCTGTATATGAAATCAAAGATGTTTGCAATTGAGGAGCAAATTGAGGAAAAATTCTTTATTGGTAGCGACGATTCACAGTAGATTTAGCCCGGGTATACCATACTTGCTACTTCCCTTCTATAATTGTTTGTGTACACATGTATTCATCCTCATTATAAATATGCCCATTCTTGCATTGAGTTAGCATGCTGAAACCTATATTCTCTTGTTATCTAGCAAATGCTATCAACTTTTTAAAAGTAGATTTTTACATTATTGTTTTTCTTTCTTTTATTTGATTGAGCTTTTGTTAAAATTTGGTTTGGCTTACATTTTCATATATTTTTTTGGGTTTTAATTTTCATTGTCTAAAAAGATGGATCCAGTCTTCAACCTTATTCATGAGATCAACCCAGGAAAAACTCAGTGGGAGTTGAAATTGCGGGTTGTGCGACTGTATAATCTGCCATCTTAAAGTAGCTTGAATAAGCCTTTTAGCATGGAATTAGTCTGTCAAGATAGAGAGGTAAGTCTAGTTGTTTTGCATGCCCTGCGTTTCACGATTTTTTTTTTTTTTTAAGTTAACATTATGTAAACTCTATATAAATTTGTATATTGGATGCGTGCTTATAGATTTTTTTTTTTTGTTAAGATATACAAAAAAAAAAAAAAAATAGATATGATAATAATAAAAAAGAAAATAAAAAATCTCTATCAAAATTTATTCCCCTTCTCTTTATTTTTTCTCTCTATCATTTTTTTTCAAATTTGCATAAAGGGTGGATGTATCCAGGCCACTGTTAAGCGCTCATTGTTGCCTACATTCCAGCGTTTGATCCAAAAGGGGCTTATTTACTTGATGCGTGATTTCATTGTTGGTGTGAACAAATACAAGGCCACAAGTCATAAATACAAGATCAACTTTATAACTAAAACTCATGTTTTTGAGGTGCAAGATGATAAATTTCCAAGTCAAATTTATGTTTTTAAGCCGTTTGTTGACATTCATAAATTTGAACATGGAGATGACAATAATGGATTGGAGATATTTTGTAATTATTCAAGTGACAGATTTCTTTATGTGTAGTCCATTTATTTTTATTTTTTACATGCTATTGGGTTTTTAGTTTTTGGATTTATATTCATTGTGTTTGTAGTAAGATGTCATAGGTGAAATCGTTGCAAAAGATTTCCCAAAGACTAAGGATTTGGAAAAAGGAACAACCAAGTTAATTGACATTGTTCTTGAAGACTTGGAGTAAGATTCCTTACAAATAGTCCATATTTGTCCACTATTTTTAAAAAATTTAATAATCCTTAATATTAATATCTATATTTTTCAGTCAAAATCGGTTACAATGCACATTATGGGGAGATTATGTTGACGAAGTTAGCAACTATCTTGATGGTGTGGATTTTGAGCCTGTTATTTTGTTATTAAAAATGTGACGAACTACAAAGTTTAGAGGTGCATCTTTTAATAATAATAATAATATATTGTAGTTTTTACTAATTTCATTTACTAATTTATTTGAACCAGTGTTATTTTCTAAAGGTTAAGTAAGAATTTCAAAAACATATCATATTACAAAGGTGATGATCAATCCAGAAATTGAAGAAGTGAAAGGCTTCTATAATAGGTTATTATTTAGCATTTATTTACTATATGTTTTTATGCTACATACAAATACGTTACCTGTATTTTCTCTTAATTAGAATACATTGTTTATTTCTGTTGATATCAAATTTAGCCTTTGACTCAAAAAATAAGATTTGTATTCACGGGAAATTTGTATTTGAATCAGCTTGTGGAGTTAATGTGTAAAGGGAAAGACTGTTTGCAATAAATGGAAGATAGCGAATGTGCCAAAGACAAAAAGAATGAGATTTTATATGGGTCTCCCTTCTCAACTTCGTTTGCCTCTATTTATAATACCGCTTTTGCAGTTGCATGGGGGCGATAATTACATGCATTTAATGTTGAGCCCATATGAATGACCTATGAGTCATGTCAGTTGGGATTTTACCTCTATTTTTCGATTAATGATATTTAAGCCATGTGTGGGGCCGGTGGCCAACACCTTGCATTCAATGCTAAAGTCCCATAAGCCATAAGCAATAAGGTCCCTTATGTGGGTTCTCCAGCAAGTGCTAAGCTGGCGTGCTGATCAGGTCGTAGCGTTCGGTTGGGGCACTGTGAGCTTGTTAGTGTAGCGCCTGGATGTCCTGAACTGCAAGAACATAGGAATGGAGACTTGCCACAGAGGTCGCTAAAACGAGCTCTTTAGATCTTTTGGCCGTTAAATTGGAGGAACCTCTCAGAGCCGGCTCCCAAAACCATGCAACTATTGACTGTTGTTGACTTTTGGCCCTTTGCAACCTGGTGGCTACAAAATGCCCCCTCAAGGTCGCTGTTTCTGACCCACATAGTTAGCGGCCTTGAAGTTTCACTAATAATTCCCTTCAAATATTTTGCCGCTTGAAATAAGACTCTTTGAATTTCGAAATGGTTGAGATGACGCATCTGGCCACGTGTTGCTCTTTTGGTGGAATGGCGTGTTTCAGAGACTTAAAGGCAGTAATTATTAATTTGATTGTTGTCCTTTCGATTCCCAAAGCACCATGTAGCCATCACGCCATACCTAACCTTATTTATACTCTTTCCTTTGACTCTGTTTTCCCCTGCATTTCCTATTCACTTGGCAGAAAGGCTTGTATCTTCAAGGGATTCTCGCTTTCTAAGGTAATTCTTCTTTGTAATTTCTGGGATTTCTTTGGGCAACATTGGGTTAGCAAAATGATGACTAGAGAAGGGGAGGTCTCCCGAGTGAGCGCTGGCCAGTCTGGTGAAGAAGTGGCGAAACCGGGAGTTCAAGCTGAGTGGGAGGAGAGAGAGGACGAAGAAGAGGAGAAGGAAGCGGAGGCAAGCTCTAGTGGGAGTCCTCTAGCAGAGGTGGTGTTAGAGAAGGACCTGCCGTGGTCAGCCAAGGATATCCCCTCACAGATAGAGGAAGGGGATTTACGCATCATTCGTCGTCGGTATTGTGTACCAAGTGATGAAGCGATGTGGCTTCCTTATGAAGGGGAAAGGCCCATAATCTTCCAAAGGGGGCGTGGCTATGAATACTAAGATGTTTCCGGCTAGTTTCAAGGTCCCTCTTCCCACTTGTGACCCGACTGTTGCAATTCTAGGGGGTTACCCCCTCGCAGATTCCACCAACAAGGTGGAAGACCATAATATGGGTCTTTGCCTTGTGGCAAATAATCCCCAGCCCTGAGGATTTCAACTCATATTATTTATTAAAATCCTCTCCTTATGGAGGGAAAGGTTGTCTCTATATAGCCGCTCACCCAAAATTAGGAGCCCAACACCTCTAGGGCAATGTGGTGAAGGGGGTACCAGACTCAGTTCCAGGTGGAAGGAGAGCTGGTCTGGGTATGAGGCAACTGGAGGACCCACCGACCCGAGGCCATGAGGATATAAATGTGTCAACCGGCTATGCAAACGCTCATAAATAGCTACTCAGCGAGCTCTTTTTCAGAGTTGAGGAGTTAAAACTTATTTTTCTCCCTTTTGTTTCAGGAATTGACAGGCCATAGTTGATATCGTTGACCTTTAAGGAATGAGCTCAAGAGGTCACTGGATTGGAAGCTCAAGAGGATACCCTGGTCGAGGTTGGTCTTTCAGCACCGAGGTTCGAACGTTGTGACAACAGTCCCAATAATAGTAAGTCACAAATGTGTGATGGATCTGCTTGCATCTATATGGCGACCTGACACATGTTTTTTTCCTTTTTCTAGGCCATGAAATTCTCCAAGAAAAAACACAGGAGATGAGGCCCACTGAGGAAGTTTCCGCTGTTTTGGAGAAGAAAGAGCAGAAGAAGAGACTTCGCGAAAAGGCCACAGACAAGCGGGTCGCGAAAGAGGCCGACGTTGTGATTGCTGACTCCTCTGCTAAGTGACAATAGACTGCTCCCACGCTCACTCCTCCTGGCTCCTCCCCTACCTCCCTGTCCCCAATTACAGTTATAGGCGGTGAGGGAGTACTGGTTTAGGAGAAAGGGGTTCTGGACCTGCTGACAGACGGCCTATTCTTTCCTGTTCAGCCGAACCGCTGCGCAGTGTTGGAAAAAATGAAGGATAAGTGGCCTAAGGCTCTGCTCAGCTTCAACCTCTCAAAGAATCCGCTTGAGACTGTTCTAGAAGAGCTTCCTGGGAATCTTGGCGACGCCATGAGTGACGTGGCCAGGAACTGGTCGAAGAAGTGGGAGAAGTATGCGAACTCCATGTCGCTTACTAAGATTCTCCAAATAAGCGTAGCTATATGAGGTCGCTCGGCTGTCTTGGATAAGCATGTGGAAGCTCGAGTTCATAGGGTAATCCAGGACACGAAGAAACTAACCAAAGAGGTGGAATTAGCCGCAAATGCAAAAGAAGAGGCTGAGCTGGCTCTGAATTAAAAGGAGTAGGATCTGGCTATTTCTATAGATGAGGCCGCCCTATTGAGAAATGACCTTGAGGCCTCTAGGAAAAAGATTGAAGAGCTGGAGAGCACCTTAGCGACCGAATGGTCGAATCATGAGCAAGCCTTGAGGGAGGCTGAGAACAGGGCTGCATCTGAGAAGCTGATTGGGTACAAAGAGGCGGTAGCCAAGTACAAGAGCTTAGAGGAGTACAAGCAAGCAAACACTGAGCTGTATTATGAGAAGGCCAAGAAGGTTCTTAAAGAGATCGTGAAGGCCCGGCCTATGTACGGCCTCAATTTCCTCAAAGAGTAGGTAGCCAAGCTCAAGCACGACTATGGCTACAAGAGCCCAGATGATGAGGATGCCGAGGCTAAGGCTCCTATTGGTGAAAGGATGAGGTCCCTGCTTCGAAGACCAGATATGAAGCTTAACCTTCCTTTATTCTTGAGATCTCCCTGTATTCATGAAATGAAAAAGTTTTTTATCCAACTTTTTTAAATTGATTTGTCCTAAACTATGCAATGCCTTGGACAAATCCACAAACCAAAGTGTTAGGATGCATAACCAGAAGCTCATTTTGGTTTAAGTTGCCAAAAATGGATTCGAGTGAGGATTTTGTGCCACGTGTGAGGCCGTTTACCTAGAAGCTTGTTCTAACTTTAGTCGTATAACCCATTATCACAAGTGTTATATCACTAGTCGAGGACTTTCCACGACCTTGATCGCGTAACCGTTAACTGGATGTGAGGTTGTTGACTGAGAGCTTATTTTAGTTGTTTCTCATGCCGATAAGTTAAATCTATACCAGACAAGTGTTAGGTCACTAGTAGGAAACTTGTTCCTGGCTTGGTTGCTTTAACCTTTGCTTAGTCATAGATTTGTCTTATTTGAAGTCGTGGAAAAATGTGGGTGGGTGTGATGCTTTAAAATGCAGGGACATCTAACACAATGGGGATCGTTTCCTCAGTTTCGTATGTGAGAGAAAAAGGCATTTCACCATTCGAAGTTCGACAAATTGTTCGATAGGACTACAAAACCACTAGTAGCTCTTCGACCCAGCTCCTCTTTAGGGCCTCCAAATGCTTTTTTAATGTTTGTTTGATAATCTTATTGATCACCTCAACTTGTTCGTTAGATTGCAAGTGATGTGGGATAGAGTAGAAGTTCTATATGCCTAACTCTTCACAAAATGATCTAAATCTCGTACTGTCAAATTGCTTACCTTTGTCTGTGACTATGGCATCTGGAGCCCCGAATCTATATACAATTGATTTCAAGATGAAGCTTATTGTTTTCTATTCCGTGATGGTGGCCAAGGCTTCGTTTTCGACCCATTTTATGAAGTAGTTGATTGTAACTATAGCGAATTGAGTTCCCTCTTTGCCT
>CAVNYN010208553.1:0-48196 GCA_963692815.1 Nyctanthes arbor-tristis
GTTGGGGGGGGGGGGTGGGGTAGGTAGTTTCTTTAAGGTTCTACTGTCGCATATAACCAGCGAACTTCAACTACCAAGAGATGCAACAAGTGGGTCAAGGTTTGACTGAGAGCCTGAGACTAATAAATATAAGAAAATGAATAATTTGAGGAAGCATGTTCAATTGACAAGCTTCCTACTGACCAAAAAGAGATGCAGTTCAAGAAGACTGTCACCATAAAGTTCAATACTGGGGACAAAAAGTTATTCTATGAAGATGTCAGAAGCCTGATTTTAGAATATCCCAAACTGTATACTCAAATTTCAAGGATGGCATGCAACAGTAAGCACTCTGTCCTTTCTTTTGCTTCTTTCCAACTTTATTATTGCTCTATCTCATCAGTGACACCAGTTTTTTGGCCTTATTTTTTTGTTGCCCCTTCTAGTTGAGGGCGTAAAGGCACTGTGAATTGCCTGTGAAAATTTGGGGGAGGAAAAGTAATGGCTACAATATACCTCCGTCCTTCCAGGCATGATAGGTTTGCCAGCATAAAGTTCAGCTAGTATGCAACCCGTACTCCATAAATCCACAGCAGTGCCATAATATGTGGCACCTAGTAGAAGTTCAGGGGGCCGGTACCAAAGGGTAACGACACGGCTAGTTAGAGACCGGTTTTGATGAGGATCAAAAAAACTCGCCAGACCAAAATCTGCAATTTTCAGGATGCCATTGTTGTCAATCAGAAGATTTGAACCTTTTATATCACGATGAAGGACATGGCTACTATGACAATGATCAAGTCCACGCAAAAGCTGCTGCATGTAACACTTAACCTGGAATAAAAACCACCATACTTCCTTTAGCGACCAAAAATACTGAGACAAGCATGGGGAAATTTGTTAATCATGCAAGCCACAGTTTAAGAAACCAACTACAAGAGAGGAAACTAATATTGCTGCAAACTGGTGTGCATATGAAGGGATGCAGATTAAAGTAAGTCAGTGGTGGAAATGACTCGTAATGTCATCAAAGAACTTATAAGCTTGGTTCTAAAGACCTTCCATAATTGAGAATCCCAAAAATGAAAGCTCAAGTTAGGGACTTAGTTCAGTAGCTTACGGGCATAATATTTCCATGTTTACAATAGGCTTTACTAGTTTAAGCTAGCACAGTACAAATGTAAGTACACTGAGAACAGGAGCTAAACGCGTGAAGGGATGAGTACTCCCCTCGTATAAATTTCATAAGTTCATCTTCGTATCCCTGTTAGGAGGTAATGTTCAAATAGGGGAAAATGGCAACCCTCATCCCACCCCACCCCACCCCACCCAACCCAAAAAGGGGGGCGGGAAGGAGGAGAAGTAGAAGACTGCACTATTCAATAGGAGGTGAAAAATCCTCACCCAGCATAAGTAGATTTATGAAGGCAAAGTAAAACAGTTTGAGAAACAAACAAAGTATTAAAAACAGATCACATACTGAAACAAGAAAAGGGAAAATCAATTAGTAGAACAATGTCATTGTGGCGATGGCTAATCAGGAAACTTTGTTGAATACCTGAGGTTCAGTAAATTTTAGACCGGGGTGGGAAGCAAGCCCAGCCAGATCATGCTCCATGTACTCAAAAACAAGGTACAAGCTGCAAGACATCCGAGATGTAACTAAACCCTCCAATTTAATAATATTTGGATGGTCAAGCCTACGCAGAATTTGAATTTCCCTTGCCATGAAACGAACACTCTCAGGCTCAAGGTTGTCAAACCTCACTTTCTTCAATGCAACAATTTTGCCTCGATCAAGATCACGAGCACGGTAAACATTACTGTAAGTACCCTGGCCAATCTAAAGAAAACAAATCCATAAAAGCATGACATCAGTATATAAGAATCACCAATAATATGCTTTGATCCATAAAGCAGGAATCCTTCAGTTTTAATATACTTTGAATATTCTTTAGTGAAAGCACACATGTCAAGTAGAAAATCCAGCAAAATTACTTTTGGTATTTTGTTCTATAGCTGTAGCAGGCATTATCATTATTTTTTACGCAAAAGCAAGAAAAGGCCATATCCTGCAGAAGAAACATTTTTGTGTTTAAACTGTTTAATCTTATGAGAAATTTGCAAATTTTACATCCATCAGCAAGTGGCCAAACAGAAAATCTGTATCCCTCCTTTTACTCCATTCAGGAGGGCAGAAAACAAAAGTCAATTACCATTCTGTTTTCTAAAGCTTACAATACTAGAATTAACATATGAAGTATCTACATCTGGTAAGCAAAATAAGGCAATCATAATGATGAACTACCATCATTTTTGAGGACGTTGACATCCAAGATATTTCAAAAAAGGCAAACGAAAACCAGTCTGAATCATATCATAGGGTAATTGAAGAACTGATGCTGATGACGTGAGCAGACATGCAATAACAATTGTAGCAATAATATAATGTACAAGATAAAACCAAAAAAAAAAAA
Source organism: Nyctanthes arbor-tristis (assembly GCA_963692815.1). NCBI lineage: Eukaryota > Viridiplantae > Streptophyta > Magnoliopsida > Lamiales > Oleaceae > Nyctanthes > Nyctanthes arbor-tristis. The sequence continues at coordinate 2,457 of CAVNYN010208553.1, forward strand.
AAAAAAGAAGTTCTCAGGAAAGTGAATTGAGAGCATGGTCATGGATAAAAATTCTATTTCCTTTTTTAACAGAAAATTTTAAAGCACATAGTAACAACATTCTGAAGCAAAGTAATGCAGGTTGCTGGGAAAAGTCAACAAAGAGCATACCTTATCCAACTTTTCAAAAGAATCAGCCCTCCTAGGCACCCATCCTCTAATTGCTTCACCAGCAACAGCAGCCAACCATGGTGGCCATCCAGCGGAGACCTGCTCCCCTTCCGTTGCTCTAGGGATCATGCCCATCCCAGGATGATGCACCACTGAAATATACGCAGCCGTGTCTGTCTTCCTCCCAAAATTATCATTGTGCAACCTAGCTGAACCATTGACTTGCTTATCTATCAAAACTGCCTTCCCATCGCTGTTGTTATTATCCAACCATTCTTTTACCCTGCTGCCTTCCTCAGATCTTGAGGACACTGCCCTAGGGACCCGTAAATCCGAGGATGTTTTACCAGACAACCTCTCCCTCAAACTCTTCTTACTGTCCCCTACAGCATAGGGCTTACAACAAACACAACCCATTCTATGAAATATCACAATCCCAAAACAACCCACCTCCAAAAATCAAATGGTTTTCAACAATTCCAACAAGAACTCCTCTTCTTCCATTGCGTTACTGCAATCAAGAATTCAACCAAGAAACTAAATTGAACCCATAATTTAGCTTAACCAAACAAAAAATGTAAAATTCCAACTCAGACATCACCAATCAGCATATCATACCATAACGAACAAAAAGCAACACCCATCAATTCAAGAACCCTAAGAGAAGTCTCTATTTAAAAATCCAGAAAGAAAAAACGAATTCTTCACACGAATGTACAACTATAGGCAAAAAAATTGAATCTTTTGGGGGTAAATCCAATTGGGTTAGCGAATGGTACCTTGAAATGAACTGTGCAATAGTGAAGTTGAGATTGTTAGCGGTTCACTGTTTGACATGGGTAGATCTAGGGCATGAATGGAAATTTTTGCAGGCAGAAAGAGAGGGATAAAGTGACTTAATTTTTTCTGTCAAAAATTGCTTGTAGATTTTAGTTATGGCGTATTTATATATTTCTGACGGCTCAGCAGCTTTTTGTCAGTTTCAAAGCGTGAGAGAGAGAAGTTGTGAAGTTCAATGCGTGTTCCGTTGAGGACATTCTTTTTACCTTGCGAGCGGACAAAAATTCTATGGAGCGTCCTACTCTTAATTAGGGGGAGTAAATTTTTCATGTGGCCATTTATCATTAAGAGATAAAAAGCAAGGTTTTAGAATGCTTTTGGACAATAAAGTCAGGAATGTAATGTTCAGCCATTGAAGATCTAATAACGCTAAGTCTCAATAATTATTCAATATGCATATTGATCTCCTCCTTCATCACCCATCCTCTAATGATATATGGCTACATGGAGAGTTTACTCTCCCCAAGAGAGAGTAATACTCCCCATAGAAAGGCTGTACGAGCAGATGTCTCACTCACTCAAGGGCTGAACCCCGTAAAATTTGTTCTTTTGAGCCGCGGCTCGTTTCATTAGTCTGTCATTTACTCTCTCTGACTCCAAAACATATTCATCTTTTCCTTTTTTATCCATCTCAAATTATATTCTCTTTTCCTAAATTAATTTTTTAGTATTTAAATATTCTCTTATTTATTATACAGAGTAATCAACAATAAAGAATAATAAATGTGAAATATTAAATAAAACAAGGTGTATATTAAGAAATATGTTATTAAATTGTACATTTCTAATAGCATTAAATAGTGTTTTCTTAATCTATATAAAAAAATAAAAAGGGAGAATATCTTTATGAGACGCAGGGAGTATTATTTTTTCATGGAGCTTATTAGATTCTCTTTATCAACTTTATTTATAACTAGTGTTTTGCCCATGCGTTGCATTTAAAAGAGAAATTCAATTTCATTTTTAAACTTTGAATAAGAACTTAAAATATAACACCATTCAAACTAAACTTTGCAAATAATAAAGAATATGAATGACAACTTAATTACTTATTTATATAAGTAATGCTTTTACCAATTGACAAAATTATATGTTTTAGAATCTATTTACAAAGATATTCTCTTAAATATTTTAACAAAACCAGTTACTAAAAAAAGGAGGAAAAAGGGCAAAATATAAAAATTATAATGCATAAGAGTTCGCCATTAAGTGATGAGTATATAGTTAAGCAATGCAAGAAAAATAAGCAATCAGGAAAGAAAGGGGAGTGAGATGTATGGGATGGGGTTAATAATAATTCATGTAACTAAAAGAAAGAAAAAAAAAATAGATATAAATGATATGCTCCATTGAGTTTCAAATTTAGCTCTAATTGAATACAACAACATGAGAACTAAGGCCAATATTTGCTATCTAGTCTTCCACTTTTATTCCCCCGTGTCCAAATATATAGGTTCTCATAGTTCATTTTCCTGGAGGCTAGAGTAGAGTGTGTTGTAGTCCCAACGGCCTTGTCTTCCATTCGGGATAACGTGAACAACAAAACTGGTTTTCATCTCATCAGCCCAAATAATTGTATAACCGTGCTGTCAATAGAAGTCTTAAACAGTAGCGACAGCCTTTATCTCAACCTCAAGAATAAGACATTTCTAAGATCCCATCTACCTGCCTAGTCCATCTTTTAAGTGTACCGTCAGTTGAGCTTCATCCAATTCTTGACCAGTTTTATCCAATTCTTTTAAGTTGCGCAACAAACAACCAACCTATTGAAATTGGTTAGTTTCTTGAAATTGGCATTCGGCTATAATGCTTCAGAAAAATTCACCACAACCCAAAAAATAAGTACTTGCAATTGTTGAAAAATCCAAGTTACTTCAAAGAAAGAGGAATGAATTAGAATGAGAAGGGGCGAAATTAAAGGGATATAGACTAAAAGGAATAAGGATTAGAGGTGGAATCAGTAGATTTAAATTTCAAAGGAAAGAAAAGATAAAATGGGTAAACCAACGACCGAACATGATAAAGGCATTAATCAAGGGTTTAAATGTTTTTCCCAAAAATAGGAAAAAAGAAAAAAGAAAATCAACAATTGTACAGCAAGTTTTGCCACAGGAAAAGGGCGGGGAAAACTACGGTAAATGGTACCATGTACTTAATTCATTTAATTAATATATAGATTTCACTTACCACTAATTTGGCTATTGATTTGACAATTGTTCATTTATAACTATAAATTTCAAACTTTTATTAAATCTACACCACTCATTTTACCTCATTATAATTTCTCATTATAAATCAATGTCAATAATGAGAATCAAACAGCCACTTAGGAGTAATGTTATGTATTTATTCACTTGCAAAAACAAAATATTACACAGGAATAAATCCTCAAAGCTTGTTACAAAGAGATTACAAGCAAACTAAAAAGAACACAAAGAATGAAAAAAATGGGTTTCCCTTCTTGTTCTCCATTTCTTATGTCAATTTGACGATGATAAAGTCCATATAGACCAGGACTCAGACTCTTTTCCCAACTCCTACAATGGCAACAACGTCCCCAAAACCGATCAACCGACACTCTTTGAATTAAACCAAACACGACCACAAAGGTCATATAAAAGAGGCACAAGGCTTTTTCACAAAGAAAAGATAACACAGTAAATCCATAAAGGAAAGAGTTATGGTGCGTTTGATTGCAAGGGTGGAAATTTTATGGAAAGAAATTGTTGTTGCTTTCCATCTTTTGGTATTTGATAGCCATTATTTTTCATGGAGATAATCTTTTTTTTTGGACTTTTGTTGTTTGAAAGCCATTATTATTATTTTATCATAAAAATTGTCAATCTTTCTATAAAATTTTTACTTTTTCCCATGAAATGGGTTTATGTATTTTTTTTTTCATTTTCCAAAGTTACAAGAACATCAATTTTTACATTTGAGACAAAAATCAAACTATAATAATGGAATAAAAAAGAAAAGAGGATTACTAATGTACAGTAGAAGTTTATAGAAAAAAAATCATATGAAATCGAGTGAGCGATTTTTTCATGAATGTCAATATTTTAATATTGTATAATGGTAAATTGTGAATTGGCCATAAGGTTTTATATTTCTTACCATTGGCAAGAAGTGACACATAATAAGAAAAAAAGGTAAAATTCGAGAACGTAAAGAAAAAAATTCAACTTACTAGATAAGCTACCTAACTAATATAGTCCAATATAAAATGATAAAAAAATACAACTATTATAAACTAAAAGAAAAAAATAGAAAAATAGAGAGAAAATAAATAGAATATAGAGAAAATTTATGAATTGTATATCTCATTATGAGAACCAAAAATCCCTATTTATAGATATATAAGTCTAAAGTTTTGGGATACATTAGCCACTCAGAATATCAATAAATAATTTAGAGCAATCCCTCTTGAATGACTAATTTATATAATAATTACCTAATTAAAACCTTGTTTGGAGAAAAAACCCAATAGAAGAAAAAAAATATCAAACTAAGGAAAAATGATTACGATTGATTTTGAATAAATTTGGAGCGCCCAAGATACTCACTCATTAAAACCTTGATAGAAAAACTGAATATGATAAAAATTGGTTGAAAGAAAAAAGAGTACATCTGCTCTCTTTGAATTCATTCAATAATGATCTTCTTGTATTGAATCATTTTGCCAAATCTTCAATGCTCTTCGAGACGTGACATGGAAAAAACCATGTGAGAAAAAATACAAGTAAAAAAAATACATTATTATTTGATACACTGTTAAAGTTGTCTGGTTAAAAACCTTGTTAGGAAAACCAGTTGGACAAAACCTCAATTAAGCAAGTATATATATATATATATATAACGCGTACCTTCCTACAAGAACTTTCAGTTCTTTTCAGGCTTATCAAATCCTTCAGGGATTATACCATTTTTATGATATTTTTGTATATAGCCAATTGAACGGAACTTTAACTTTCAATTGCACCACCGTATATTTAAGGATATTTTCGCATAATTACCTATTGATATATTTTTTTCACATAATATGTTTTCAAATGACTAGACTGCTGGTTTTAACATATATCAATCTACTGTATTAAATCTTTTTGTTTCGACCAATATTCTATGTTACAAAATGTTTTGATGAAAAATTAATTCATTGCCTCGCTTTCATTGAGCTCATAAGTATATGTAGTTGACTATCATTTCTTATCGATTCTATCTAATTTCATATATACATAATATGTTGAGATCGCTTTACTATATTAATTGCATGTATCTGAACCTCTTCAAGGATTTTCTAATTAGTTATGTATATATGTTCTTTTAGAGTACTATGCCTCAATATGACCATAAAAAATATTTACTCCATATTCTATTCTTAGATATTTGTTTTGGAATCGACCAGAGACAGCCTTGAAGGTGTGCAGGTGGTACGATCGCACAGGGCCTCAACATCTTAAAGGCACCAATTTTTTTTTTTTTTTTGATATATATAAGTGTAACATTAAAATTTTTGAAAAACATTCAGATTTTCGTCTGTCAAAAAGTTAAACGTTATTGAGACATAATTTTAAAAATAGTTTTGTAAAAGTTATTCAACTAAAAATTAGAATGTATTTTATTATTTTTAAAATAAACAAGGTCTACATTTGAAATTTAGAATTACATGATCAAAACTTAAAAATTGTCATTATCACACTACAAAAGTTAAAAAATTAAAAAGAAAAAAAAAGTGAAAGAGGCACCAAAAAAATGATGCTTTTAATTTTTAAATGTGAAATAGATTTTTTTTTTTCTAAATGAACTCCTTAGTTAAATGAAAGGGTGCACTTTTAAAATATGGCACAATGCACCCAAAATTTCAGGACCAGCTTTGGAATCAACCACGTCATATTTCAAGCGCCATTAATAATTAATCTCTTAAATCCTCTAATAAGAATTTATTATATCAATCTAATTTGGAGCATTTAACTTGAAATATACTATTGATAACCATATAGTCAGTTATCTGAAATACAAATTACCTCGTAAATATCAGGTTTGCGTTATACTATACGGCGACTAAGGTGGGCATCGAAACTGATAAACCGGTAAGTCGAACCGAACCAAACTGCTTTGGTTCAGTTTTTGGCCTTCGCAGTTTGGTTCGCGGGTTGTAGGTGACCGAACTGAACTGGTCTAGTTCAATCTGCCGGCTGGCCGTCAAAACTAGTTCAACCTGGTTAAAACCGAACCGGATGTACTCAGTTTGGTTAAAGCTATTTGAAACAGTAAATCGAATTTTCTTTTTTTTTTTTAATTTCTTTCTTGAAAACATCATATCGAGTCCAGCCTTATTTGAAACCACTATACAATCTTCCTTACACAATTCAAAACCCTAATTTGAAACACAATATCAAAGATTCAAAATACCAAATTTCAACTCACAATCAAAATAAACAAAATCTCCATTTGAAAACCTAAATTACAGGCTGCGCCTCCCTTCCGCCTGGATTGCCGCTGCCGCTGCTCCCTTTTTCCCTTCCGCCAAACCGCCGTCGCTGCTACTCCCTATTTCCGTCCACTGCTGCTGCTCTGCCTGCACGTCCGTCGTTGCCGTACCAGCCCATCCGCTGCTGCCGTTGACGCTACCGTTGACGCCGCCGCCAATTCTACCATTGACACCGCCACTGAGTATCCCTAAATGGTGGCTACTATGGAACCGAGAGAGAGACAGACAGACAGAGAGAGAGAGAGAGAGAGAGAGCGTTAATGTGGCTGTTGCTTCATCAGACTTGAGAGTTGAGAGAGATGTTAGGTATTTTGTTTCTTCTTTTGGGCTTTAAAATTTAGCCCATTTTGTTTTCTTCTTTCTATTTCTTTTGGGCTCTAAAATTTGGCCAATTTAAGCTTTAAAAAAAAGCCCAAACCGAAACTGACCTGACCCGCAATAGGTCGGTTTGGGTCAGGTTGATTGGCTCGTCGGCCGGTCTCAATTTGTAATTTAGCAAACCGACTACAAGTCAGGTCGGGCTCTAGTTTGGGCCAAAACCAGCCCGCTTGACCTAACGCTCAGGCCTAGTGAGGATTATTACAAATATGCATTTCATATATTTACCAGTGTCGTACCTGAGATTCTGGAGCCGTGAGTCGAATCTTAAAAAATGAGTCCCTATCTTATGTTATTATACACATTCAAAATTTATTTACTTATATTTTTTTTAAATGGAAAATTTTATTTTTTCATATAAAAGAACAAGCAATACTCTAAAATATTATATTACATCAAATAATAAAAAACTACACAAAATAATTGCCTTAATGATATAAAAAGACATGGTTATGAAAAGAATTATTTATTTGTTACTAATATTAATTTTTTTGCACATAAATATATAGATGAACTTTTGAAATGTCAAGATTTTTAATTAAAGGAAAAATAAAAATATTTTTTTAAAGGAAAATAAAAATATTTTGGATCATAATATTATATAAATAAAAAGTTTAAACCACAAAAATTACAAATAATTAAATTGAAAAAAACAAAATTAAGCATATGAAATTAAGTATTTGTTAGAATATGGTGAGAGTTGAAACAAAAAATTATGTAAACTTCAAATTAGTTTAATTGAGTAAAACAAACTAAAATAAATTATCTAATAGACTAAAAAGTAATAATTATTTAATAAGAAATTGACTGCCAAAAAATAATAATAAAAGAAAAGATTTTTAATTAAAAAACTTAAAATGATTTTGCTAAGAGGAATTGAACCTTCGTGAGAGGAAATAGTTCAAAGAGCCCCGGCCAGCTGGGATACAAATTGATTTAGTGCTAACCATTTAGCAATAATTTATTTTATAAACTAGTTCTTGTGAATTTTGGCAAAAATGTTCACCAACCCACGGTGGGTGAACTTAAAACGCCCATTGCTGACTTGGGCATGTGACATGGCGCACTGAGTGGACTAGAAAAAAAAAAGCAAAATTTGAAATCAAAATCTACAGAATCGAGCCTCCCTTTTGAGAAACTATTTCCAGCTTTAACCCCCTCAGTCACCTATCCTCTCGTTCCTCCCCACCCCATCTCCGAGGAACTGACAACAAGGCTACTGGACGGCGGCCAGCGACTGGACAAGGAGAGTGGACGGCGGCGACTGCCGAGTTTTTCCCATTTCCCAGTGACTGGACAAGGAGACTGGACCAAGGCGACCACCAATTTTTCTCATATCCTGAGTTCTGAAGTAATCTCTCCTTCTTTCTCTTGCTACCTTATTGTTAAATTTGAGATGAAAATATTTTGTCTGTCTCTTAATCGGATTATTTATCAGACTTGTTCCCCTTTCCCTGTTTGTTGGAGGAATGTGTTTGAACCGATTTCTTGAAGTAAAGTGTTTGTGCACTTTAGATCTAAGTGTTTGAACTGATTTGTACGGATTTTTTTGGAATAATGATTTTCATTGTTCAAGCACCCTGGAAGAGCATTCTTGGTTTACTGTTAATAGGTTAAGCACAAGTGAGTTTGTTAATACTTGTAAAATGTAGGCATCCTTGGTTGGATTTTGTAATGCTATCAAGGTTTTGGTGTTTGGATTATGTTGATAGAGGTTCAATTCCACTAGATTTAAGGACTAGTAGCATAGCTTCGGGTATGAGTCTTGATTTGGTGGCCCGTCCCTGTTTGTTGGAGTAACGATTTGTATTGTGCTTGAACCTTGGAAGAGCTTTCTAGGTTTACTGTTAATAGGTTAAGCACAAGTGAATTTGTTAATATTTGTAAAATGTAGTGATCCTAGGTTGGATTTTGTAATGCTTTAAAGGTCTTAGGGTTTGAGTTCTGTTGATAGAGGTTCAATGTGCTCTTTTTCTGAACTCAAACCAATGCAAGAACTTGCTTAAATCCCATAAGTAAAGGGAGAAGAAAGTACGGATTCAACTCAATTTAACTAAAATTTCTATCAATTAGCATGTATACTAGCATGAAACGATTTGTAATTATCATGTCAGTTGAAATTAGATTAACAATTTCTATAAAGTATATTGTGGAAAAAGAAAATGAACAAAAACTGTTTCAGGGCCAGTACCCCCCTTAGTATATTTGTTAATTAATCACACCAAACTTCCATGATTGATCTTAATGACAAAAAAAAGGACTTTTAGGACCAGTTCATTGATGCAGCTCTTAGTTTCTCCTGGAAATTTTAAAATTTGGAAGCAGCTCATAATAATTTGGTTAACTGACAGTTGCACAGACCCTTTTTATACCATTCAACTATGATGAATATTGGCAAGCAAAACTAGTAAGCTTGAAGTTTCTGTTTTTTTGAGACAGCAGTATCAATTTGATATGCTTAATTTGTTGTTTACTTTCAATAAATATTACACGTGTAGCTGTGGGAAAGTGCAATGTAGGAATGTGTTGGAGTCGCAAGGATCCCGGACATGAGATGTGGGAGTGTTTGGATTTGAAAAGATGCAGCATTTGTCCTCCTGGTTATCGTAAGTGCTTTATGTCCAACAAGGAGAATGAAAACAAAGGCAGGTTGTGGTTCGGGTGCACGAACTACTATTGCAACTATTTCAAGTGGGTAGATGAGCAGCCGAACACTCATACTCTCTATGACCGGGGTGAGAGTAGCCACGTTGGGACGACCAAAGGTAAAGAAGTTGTCCAAGCCAATGGGGATGACCTGCCTAAACTTATGGAAAGGTATACTATAATATCGAAGGAAACGGAAGTGGAGATATCTCTCGAAGTTGTAAGGGTGAAGTTCCAGCCAAGTTCTAAATCGAAATAAAAGGTCATTTGAACTTTCAAGTTGTAACTTTATTGTATGTAGTAAATGCATATTGCGTAGAACTCATTATGTCATTGTAAATCATTGGTTGAATCTATTATCAACATTGGCCCGTGGCGTTGATGTGTGCTCATCGAATTAAATTGTCGCTACTTATTTATTTGTTGGTTATGCAATTTCTTTGCATGGCAAAAGTTTATTGTTTCATGAGTCCCCAGGTGCACTGAAATTTCGATAGAGTCTCCCCTAAAATTATATGTTTTTCTCCTGCATAGCCAACCCTACTAATTTTTTTGCAAAAGTCAAAATCAACCACATTATACGTTAACAAACATCCGGGTCGTTCACGAAGCCAAAACGACAGATTGCCTTCACATATTACAAATACTTAAAACTCGACAGCGAACACATAAGTACTAAAGACTACAATAATTGTATCCACGGGCGACGGTGGACATGTAGGCCTCGAAGAAAACAAGCGCCGCTCTTAATCCAATTCTTTCACCGGACATAGGCATAGATAAAAAAATGTAATATTAGACTTGCTTTAAGGCACTAGTGTGCAGCCATATGTAATTAAGGTCGACACACGCGACAGGTAAATAGTGAAAAAACCAAACCTATCCAAAGAACTCGCTACCCTAAAACCCCGCAACGTAGTCCTTGAACGTATTACTGTTGACTGTAGGATCAACATAGTCACCGACGTTGCCTCCGTCATCTGTATGAAACGACATGGAAGGTCAATAGGGCCCAGTAGGGTCTTCAGCCCTGTACAACAATCAGAGCATAACACCATGACTCGAACTTTCATCAACCGAGTAGAATAAGCATTGCGATACAGAACTAACTGACCTGGCCTGACCATGTTTGTAGATACGATGATCATGGCAAACTGCCTTACATGATCCGCACCATCGAACACCCTACATTATTGCCATCTCTCGAGCAGGTTTCAGCCTCTTTTCCCCACCTCTGCTCTTGCTGGTTGCAGATCCCGTACGACAGGTCTGTCTCTTGATTCATCGTGAACGCTCCTCTATTGCTCATTTCTTTGTCCGTCTTGAAGTCCAGGAAGTATTAGATACACATCGTCCAAAATGCGGTCAATCATACTAGTGCCAGTGTCCGTCAAGGCTGCTTTCTTAATCACTTTGCGGTGCTTCTCTGCCAGATACTGGCTATGCCCTATGAACCCGTGCATTTGAAAATTAGACGTATTGACACGAAACACCAAGTTCGCCTTGGCATCCTTTGTCCACTGTCACACAATGTATTTATCTAGTAACTCTTTGAACTATTCAATATGAACGATGACGAATGACAAGTGCAAGCCACTAATCATATTCAGAAATTAGGATTTCAAGTACAACGTAACACAAAAGATAATAAGTTTCCATAAGAACATCTCACCAGCATCCAGTATAACATGTACCTGCAAGGAATTCCATCGAATTCGAACTTACGGCAACTGCATGATACATAATCAGCATTAACATCATATGTTAGTTGTCGCTTATGGTCTCGAACTTTCTCAGCATTGTACGGGCTGACCTCTAGAAGCAGGCATCCTGTGTACTCTCCTTCATCACGCATACATATTTCAGATAGCGCTGCCACTGCTTGAGGAATATCTTGAAATTAGCACGCTTATACCGTTCTGCTAGTTGAACTTCTATGAGACGCCCCATAGAAAACACAATTCTCTCATTTACATCAACATGATCTACCTCGAGTTCCAAGTGTCTTTGCCGCTCAAGAGCTCTCTTGAACCGCGTGCAGAGATCATTCAATGAGCATTCATGGCTCAGGTATCTTTTATAAAATGCGTGGTTACTCTTAGCCCACTGTGAGGTAGTCATACCGGTTGAGAAATGACCATTGAGATATGCCGAAACCCAACGGTCGCACAGCTCATACATATCGCTAAGCCATATGTTATATCCTAGCGGAGTGGTTGTCATAAACTCCGCCCAACGAGCCTCAAACTCTGTGTTTTGGAGGTCCAAATATGGCCGTCAACCTATCAACATGCTCCCTATGGGCAGCGAGGTTCATCTTATTGGGAAATTTGGCTAGGATATGCCAAATACACAATCGATGAATCGTGTCTGGGAAAACTTGCTATACAGCCGCGACTATGGCGTTGTCTTGATCTGTGATTATCATGTTCGGATGAGCATATCCAGGCATAGCATCCACAAATTTCTCAAACAGCCAGGCAACGACTCGGACTTTTGACTAGCAAGTACCCATATCCAAATACCACAGTCTGTCTATTGTTGTTAACGCCAACGAGCGGACAGAACCACATACCGTATTTGTTTGTGCTAAAAGTGCTATCGAAACCAACCACGTCCCTGAAACATCCATATGCGTTTCGCGAAGACACGTCAGCTCAGAAGCATAGTAGAAGTGTTTATTGCTCTGCTTTTTCAACTCGAAGTGCTCTATCATTGCTTCTACATCATGTCTCTCTGCGGCTACTCGAACATCCCGTACATGGTTTTTTATGTCTTCCTCTAGGCATCTAACTGACGATGGCCGTCTAGAGCCAACTTCTAATAGTCTACGTAGTTGAGCAGTAGACAAGTTTGCTTCAGAGAACTGCTCACTAAGCATCTTCTTCGCCGCTGAGACATCACGGTGTGATCGTAGCAAGTGAACCTTACGCAGTGTGGCCAGAGGATGGTTATGCTCTGCTATAATACTGACTAACCCCCCGTCTCCATCTTTGTTTAAGTGGATTTCCATCCTCGCTTGACATCCGGTTCTAACATCACCCCACTTTGTTCCCCGGCACGCTCTACCATGTGCTTGAACTTGTTCTATCACCGCATGTCTTTCTTACCCTCGTTGCATACAAACATTTTCCAGTAAAACTCTTTATTTGAATTCCTTTTGCAGTTCCCTACCCAAACACTAAAACCAGACTGCCTTGCGTACTCGTTGTAAAATGAGTACCCATCCTCGGCCGATCAAAATTACTGGCCCACATGAGGGATAACATTTGCAGTCACACTTGGAACGTGTAACGCATCCTCTTTCTCTGAATCCAATTCTGCATATGAAATTCGGCAATAAATACAAATGCAACCTATTGGTAAATCAGTTAACTAATAAGTGCAACTCTGTCTACCTTTTTGATTACTCTCGATCTCCACCGTCTGATCTTGCGGTTCGGTGACTGATTATGAAGTTGACATTGTTTACTTTCTCCGTCTCGTCACCTGTGAGTACTAAATGTTTAACATTCATTCATAATGAAAAGTTACCCTATTTTATCGCCTGTGCCTAAATATAAATATTAGTAAATAACAAATGATATGCATTTGGCTAAATTTATGCTTCAATGAACTTGAATATGGAAAATAAAAAATATAAAAAATATAACAAAAAAACTAAAATAAACAATGTGCCAATGAATGAGTTCATCGGTCCTGAACTAAGTATTACACATATTTTCTGTAAGCCCATTATTTTTCTTCTTGTCGTACTAAGAGATGATAATTGTGATATAACCCATGTCACTTTTTCTCGGGAAATTTGGCTATGACATGCATCTCGAAGGCTTCAGGATTTAGTCTACAAGAATTTGACCAATGCACTTATATGTGTTAATTTTGACCCATGAGAGCATTTGGGAGGCAATGATACTAAAATATTAATAGCAGTTCTTATTTTCAAGGGGTTCCACTATTGGAACTTAAATTGAGGCAGGGTTGACTCATGCAGAACTATAGAAACGACACTTAGCTCAGTACACTTGTAAGAAAGTAATTTTTTGAATTTCATTTAAGCTAAAAAATTAGAAAGTATCTTCTAATCTGAGACATATTACGAAGAATGTATCCAGGAACAAGTCCAAACAAAGCTACATTTTTGTTGTCTAGAACGAGACATTGACGCCCCAATTCAAGAAATCTACATAATAATCTTGTGTTGTTTCATGAAACTCATTCCAAATCAGGTGAATTTACGATAAAGGAAATTAGCTCTGATGGGAATATGTTTATGGTCTCAAAACTAGCATGAACTTGGCATGCAGCAAACAAGGAAGTGGTTACAAAAGACGAAATAGACTTTACATTATCAATCAACCACTTCAATTGCAAGGAAAACGAGACATCATCAAATCAATGGCAAAGCTACAAAACTAAGGACAACATCAGCAAGTTTCCAAATGTAGGAGCATTTGTAAAGCCTAAGAGGTATCCTAATTTCACTTTCTTGAAGACTTCTAATGAATCTTATCATAATAATTATCAAAAGTATGACCAAATATGTTCAAAATAATCCCATAGGAGACCATTTATCCACGAATAAAACAACTCCATATGCATTTATCCAGCTACAGGTCCTAACATAGAACTTCACTTTCTTGAAGACTCCAACATATTATTATCATAATTAATATCAAAGGTATGGCTGAAAATCTGATAAATAATCCCATTGGAGACTAGAAATATGCTTTGATCTCAAATTTAATGATAAGATAGTAAGAGAAAAAGAGAGAGAGAGATTACTTCAAATTCGGGAACACAAAAGAAAAATCGGCCACTCTCACCGTCGTCCAGTCGCCACTGCCGTCTAGTCGCCTTGTCGCTCTGGGGATGGAGGAAGCGAGAGGATGGGTGACTGAGGGGTTAGGGTTGGGGATGGAATTGGGTTCTGGAAAAGGGGGCTCGATTCTGCATAATTTGACTTCAAATTTTTTTGGGTCCACTTAGCGTGCCATGTCACCCGCGCCACGTCAGTAATGGGCGTTTTAAGTTCACCCATCGTGGCTGGGTGAATGGAACTGGAATTTTGGGCCCCCTACTTTTTTTTAAAAAATTTTGGGCCCTTAGTTGGTGGCATCTTGGGCCTCGACTCAGGTCCGACCCTGATACTTATTATTAATTATCAATTCATGCCCCTAATACTGAGAAGACTTTGTAAATAAAGCAACAATCAACAAATCATGTCGCAACGTATCATCCTTCGAGGATGAAAAATATATACTATGTAAAAGGATTCAAACCCAAACATGTATTCTAATCATTCAAAAAATCTCTCTCAATTCTTTGGTGGCACAATTATACATATATCGCATCTATCAACTTTAGTAAATAGGTGCTTTTGACTGTAAGCCAACTATAAAGGTCTTATAAATTTTATTAATTGTATACCCGTGTGTTGCACGAAATAGAATAATTAATCCAAAAAATCTTGATAATTTAAAGAACTAAATAATCACAATTTTATTATGTATTATTCACTCATATACTTATGTTACTAATAGTTATAATTTCATTGCATATTATTCATTCACTTGACACAAAACTAATTAAATTATCATTTATAGAACAGTACTTTTGACTAGTAAAAATGAGAATTAATGAGGAATTCTTTAATATAAATTTAATTTCACATTGAATATGAAAACTAAGAAACCATAGAAAAGAGAAAATACAAAATTTATATAACTCCAAAATTACCCTATACACAACTATGTTCAACAAGTATTAGTACAAACACTCTAAAAACACATTTATAGTGTGGATGGCATTCATTTTCCTTTATCACATTCATCCTCTACCATATTCATTCTGGGAAAAATTAATTTTCACATTCTCCAAAGAAATCACTATTCTCTAAATCCATTTTGAAAAATTTAAAAGTACACACCCTCCTATTATAAAAGATCAAGGGAAGCAACATTACAACAAAGGATAAATTATATACAATTTATCCCTAACATTAAATTTTAACCACTTTCCGCTCTAAAAAGAATTAAAAATAAGATTCCATTCAATAAATTCATTGTAAGATTTTAGTTTTGAAATTGATTTAATTTTACTTCTTTATTATTATTGTTGTTGTTGTTGTTGTTGTTGTTGTTGTTGTTGCTGCTGCTGCTGCTAGATGTCTCACCCGTGCATTACACTAACATTAAATGTTAACCACTTTCCGCTCTAAAAAGAATTAAAAATAAGATTCCATTCAATAAATCCATTGTAAGATTTTAGTTTTGAAATTGATTTATTTTTACTTCTTTATTATTATTGTTGTTGTTATTGTTGCTGTTGCTGCTAGATGTCTCACCCGTGCATTACACGGGAAGAATAACAGTTATATAAAATTTCAACAACATCAAAATAGCGCTTAAATAATAAGATATCAACATACTTGATCAAGTTTAAAAAGTATCTTTTGTGCTGTAACATGGCTTTATTACTTTGATCCAATTTGAGTTTAGTAGGGTCTTTTGCATGCTACTTTTAAAATTCAATGTGTGTGTGTGTGTGTTTGTTTGCTTGTAAAATTTTAAACAAAAGGGAAAAGTTCCTAGACAATCGTCATCAATTAATGACGATTTTTTTCCAAAATATGCCATCAGTATATAATCAGCATTCGTTAATTGCTAGGTAATAATGATCCCAAACATCAAAAACTAAATGTAGCTTATTTTCAAAATGTGTACAAAATTTGAGGGTTCTTTATCATCTAGGTATTCTAGATAAGATATAGTGATTACCCCAGCAACCTCCTTATCATTCTACTGATTGTAATGAATTTTTCCTTTTCCTAAATCTGTAGCCAGGGTTGCAGCTTCTTCTAGCAGACCCCCAAGAGTGGTGGTTTAGATTATAGCATTACAAAAATTCTTGATGATTTGCTAGTACTTTGTGTATAGATCATCCAAAACAAATCAATTACACCTGTTACCCCATCCACATTCTTCATTTGTATATTTTAAAGTCAGTTTGTTGCTAAATCTTAAACCTATCAGCCTCTTAATATCTACCAATTGAAAAAAACATAAAGTGTCAGTAATGGATAGAAACACACAAAGTATTAATCCAGTTTGGTTGCAAAATAATAAAAAGTAATATATATCCTAAATTATGAACTATATGAGTAGAACTTATGTTTGGGATGAAGATATACATACTCACTACTACCTACCAGCTAGAAGTCATCTAGCAATTAAGCGATCATGTTTGTTGAAATTACTGTAAGTGATTCTATTGGATAGATCAACAGGCAAAAAGAAAAAAAAAATACAATACATCTAGAAATTCAATGAACCTATCAAATTATCACAACAAACCCCTATCTCAAAACCTTTAAAGATAAGTAATAGATCAAACTCTAGTAGAATTTAAGAAAGTGTTGAAAAATGATTCCAATTGACCTACTTAGTTAATTATCTGATTAATAATTACTCAATATAAATTCTGTATCAATATAGTAAAGAACACAGATAACTAACTGTAGCACATATAGTAATAAACTAATTCACAATCAGTTTGATTAAGTATGGTAGGATATATCTAGATCGAGTCAAAGGTATGATTAATCAGTGTAAGCTAGGCAGGATATATCCTAGTCCACAAGGAGTGAACAGCGACGCATAATCTAGTGCAGAAAAATAAACACAGAATCAACATTAGAATTGTTGACATAGAAACCCCAAACGGGAAAAACTGAGGGCACCCATACCACGAGACAACAGATCCTCTAACACAGGTAGAGTTTAGTATAACAAAAGATAATAAGTGATATCATGATATACACTTAGCACTCAAAAGGAAAACTTATAAAAGAAACTCCCTCTTTACACCTTTTGACATGTGACCACTTTGTTGCTCGTCTTCTTTTGCTCTCGCGCTCCTCTGGGAATGTACAACAAGCTCCTAGAGATCTTCTAAACTCATATTGGGATACTTGAACTCCTAAGCTACTTCAACCTTGTGTGGAACAGTCCCTCACACATATGTCGGTTGCCTACCAACACACTATGAAGGGTATCTAATTCAAACACAACTTTAAAAGTATAAGAATGGTGCAAGAATAAATTCTCGCTGGTGGCAGTGTGTTTGTTCTCTTCTCTCGGTTGAGCTCTTGAATATAGCAATAAAGATTAGGTTGAATTCTTGGTGTCTCAACCTACAAAAAAGAATACACACACACACACACATATATATATATATATATATATATAGGATAGTCTTTGAATTCTTGTACAAGATAAGAATAAAAGTTACTATATAAATGCAGGAAACAAATACAAGGAAAATAGAATGTTAGTTAACCATAAAGTCTTAAACTTTCCTTACACAAATAGAACTTTACACGCAAAAGAATTAACCTAGTTAAATAAGGTAATTAAAAGACTACACAAACTAGGAAACTTAGGACTTTGCATGTATTTGAAATTCTTGATTCCTAAGTATACACACGCCAAAAATATCTACATGTTGACCAAGAATATTAATTTTTTAGGGAATAAAAATATCACACGTAACAAGTCATGCAAAATATGTAACGGAATTTTGACACTTAAATAAAAATTAGGAATACCAATTTTACAAAGATTTTTTTACTAACAATCTCTCCCTTTATTTTTTTTTAATTTTTCAAAACGTTAGTAGCATAAATGTCAAAAATTTTGAACGTGGTAAAACATATAAACAGTTAAGTACGAATTACTTCTTTCCATTAATCAGTACACTTCCCCTAAGATATATGCTGTCGCCCTCAATATGTAATTACATAACAAAATAGAGTTAAGACAGATATATCCTGATCAGCTACTACACTTCTCCCCCTTTTTATAAAGGAGAAAAGCCAAATGAATAATATTGTGAAGAGGGTTTTACGATCAACTACTATAGTTCTTGCCTTTCTCAACTGCTTTAGATTTACTTGCCGCAAATGATAGACAAACACTACTTGATCTATCAATTAAAGCTCCGATGCATCTGGGCTAAATGCACACAAGCAAATATATGCAATATAAAGAAATCAATTTTAGTTGAGATTATGTACTGAATATTTTCCAAAATACCTATAGAAGTTCACACCATGAAGCATTCAGTCAACATAACTATTTCAATGGAAGAGTTTTTATGAATTTAGCCCTTCTTTCTTTTGCTTTATCTTTTTATATGGTCAATCATGACTCTACTTTGCACCTTATGAGGCACTGACTTATTGAGTCTTATGAGTGATGCACAAGAAGACCGATCATCATCTAAACAATTCTTTTTAAAAAGAAAACAACCTTTAAGTTCTCAGCTTACTCGGCTTTTTCTAAAATTTTGAGCATTGTCTTCTGAGGGTAAAGGTAGCTGCACACACTCGAAGACTTGGTTGACTGATAGCTTTTGCCCTTACGAACTCTGTCCTTTTGACATTATTGGTCGTATGAAGTGATGAAAAGTGTAGATACTGACTAGACTTCTAAATCAAAATTATGACCCTCAATCAGTAACCTCTTATAGTGCAAAGCAGGTAGGATGTATCCCATTCATTTTTTTAGCAATTTATCATTATGGAATAAGGAGAACAAATTTTGGCTGATCTCTTCAGGATGCGTCCTCCTCTAAGTATCTCAGTGATGTCCTACACATATAAGCGATTTGATCAATATTTATATGAATGTCACACAAATAACACAATAATGTAAAAATAAAACTCTTCCATTTTTTGTGAATTTTTCTTGTTTTGCAATTTTTTTTGCTCCTATTTTTTTGATAGACTGGATGCAAAACTATTAAGGCAAACATTTCAACTCTAGCGGTGTCAATAGTGATGTAAGTAAACTTTTGAGTTGAGACTCAGTTTGAACAAATAGCAAAGTAACTACTTCACAAAATAAGTAATGTGGATCATGCACAAGTGTTGAATAAGTTAACTGAGATTTTGCATTAGGTCATATGAAAAACAATAGCAAGGGTAAGAATTAGTTACTCCATGTACTGGAAAGAGAGATGAAATTCATTCTCATTCCCAATTTTGATTATTTTCTGATTCAAAAATCAGAATCTATTTAACTCAGACAAGATGCATCTCCCTCTGGTTCTACTTTCTGCTACAGATGTTTCAGCATCAGTTTTTTCTAGATATGTCCTGTTTCCTTACTCCTCCTTAGTCATTACCCGATCATCTTTTTCTTTATGAGATAAAGTTTCTGCAAATATACTAAACTCAACCCCCAAGATCAAATTGTGTTAATGAAGTTAATTTGGGAGTTTCAGGGGTAAAACATCAAAGAAATTAAAACATTAAGATCCAATCATTAAAATGCATATGTTTTTTTTTTTAAATATGCAAACACAAAAAGAGTATAACTAAATTGAACATCATCATATGCTAAGTCTTGTGATTAATAGGGTATACAAGCTCAATAGGAACCAACTTATTTTTATAAGTTTTCAAATCATTTTTTGTAACCCAAGCTTGTTTCCCTTTCAAACTAGCCCTTTGCTTGGACTTGTTTTCACCAATAGGAATGTCATTTTTGCTATTATGTTGCTTATTTAAAAATCTATGATAATTAAAATTTTTATGTCCTTTAATCCCACAAAAAAAAGTAAATAGCCACATAATATGGAGAATGAATATAATGCTTCCTATGGTGATTTTTAGTCGTGTTCACAAAATTTGAAGATTTAGACTTCACATGACAACGATGATCACAACAAGAATGATTATGAGATGAGAAGTACTTACCTGAAATCTTATATGGATATGATGTATAAGACTTTGTTCTTCCAAATGGGGTTCTTTTCATCTCAGTTTGATTTGCTTCATGCCATGTAGTCCTAGCTACAGTGTGCTTTCTTATCCCCTTCTGAACTCTAGTATTAGACATACCTTTCTGATTTAGGTTCAAGTTTCTGCCCCGTGGAGATATGTCTAGTCTGGCTTTAGTTATGCCAGATGTGTCTGTTTTGACTTGAGTTGTGCTAGATGTGTCTGGTTTAGGCTCCTGTAGACGGGTCCTGGAGACAATTTTGTTAGGCAAAACATGTGTATGATGTACAACTGTAGTACCTTCAGATTTGCCATATGTCAGTTGAGACTTGGTCCTAGTTGTAAGCATAGCAGAAGAAGTAGAAGCACTTTTGATTGAAGAGTTAACAAAATTATCTGAACAAGTTTGATTAGAGTTCTGAACTGGTCTGATAGATGTAGTACGTTGGTATCTAGTATTCTGCTATTGCTGTTTTGGTAGACTACTTTTTCTAGTCAGTTTTGCTCAAAAAGAGTTCAAACGTATCCTTCTTGGCTCCAGAATTTGGTTTTGTCCTACAGGCTCTTTTTGTAAGTTTTCCCCTAATACTTTCACAAAAACTATCTGTTAGATATCTTTGCCCTTTTCTTCATATCCTAGCCCAGATCTATCTCCTGAAGGTTTTCTATAACTTCGAACCTCATTCAGTCTTGCAGCTCCAGTGGTAAGTTCTTTGGCTCTTTTTTTTGAATTATTTAAGTCCTCATTGAGTTTGTTAAGTTGATCTTCTTTTTCTTAAAATAATTTTTGGAGAGTCAATATTGTTTGCTCACTTCCATCTTTCTCATCTCTCAGAGTCAGGGCAATAGCTTCAAGAGTTGTAACTTTCTCTTATTCAGCTACCAATTCTTTTCTCATAGAAATAGAAGCTGAACAACCATCAGTATGTCCTTCAAATTCCAGATTTTGAGAGTCTAACTGAGTTGAGTAGGATGTATCTGGACTATCTGTTGAATGGACAGTTCCAACAATAAAGTTGTTGACAGAGTTATATTTTGATTGAAGCTGAGCAGTTAACATAATTACTTGATTATCTGATCATCAGTTTTAGATTTAGATATGTTCTTATCATCCTCATAAAGCTTAAATCTTTCGTTCGACTGAGATTCAGATGTGTCCTGCTTGCTTTTGTCTGGGCAGAATATATCAATTTTGTCTACTGGCCGGACAGATCCTGCAGTTAAACATTTCCCAAAGTTATTTCTTGTATGAACATAAGCAGTTAAACCCTTTACCTGATCTTCAGATATGTTAGAGAGCCAGATATATCCTCTCCATCTTTAGATTCATCTTCAGATTCAGAATCTTCATCTGATTCAAAATCTTCCTCCTTTCTTTTGAAAGCTATTCTAGACTGTTTGTCCTTTTTCCTTTTTGCCAAGTTCAGTTCATATGTCATCAAGGATCTAACAAGCTCTTCTACTCTCATCTCCTCAAGATTCTTGCTTTCTTCTATAGTTGTGACTTTTGCATGGAATCTGTTTGGTAAGGATATGAGGATTTTCTTGACAATCTTCTTTTCAGAGTACTTTTTGCCTAGGATATGTGCTTGATTGGTGATGTCACTCAATCTAGCATAGAAATCCTTGAACTCTTCACTATCCTTCATCATGGTTTGCTCAAACTTAAGAGTAAGCATTTGTAGTTTTGATGACTTGACAGCAGTTGTTCCTTCATTGGCTACTTGAAGTTTATCCCAAGTTTCTTTTATCTATCCTGCAAGAAGAGATAAGCCTAAACTGAGATTGATCAACAAAAGAGAAAATAACATTCAAAGCTTTAGAATTCCAATGACTTGCACTCAATTCTGCTTTAGTGTATTCTGTCATAGATCTTTCAATAATTTGCCCATTGATAGTAATAGTAGGTGCAGTGTAAGCAGTAAGAATGGAATGCCATACATTTACATTAATAGTTTGAATGTATATATCTGAATCCTAATATTCTAGAATGCATAATTTGAGCCATTAGGTATAGGAGGAAGAGAATATGCACTGTCAAAAATTCTATCCATGTCTAGGTAACCGGATCTCACTAATACTTCAGTGAACCTGCTTTGATACCAATTTGTTAAAAAATGAGTCACCTAGACCTACTCAGTTAATTATCTGATTAATAATTACTCAATGTAAATTCTGTATTAATATAGTAAAGAACACCAATAACTAACTGTAATACAAATAGTAATAAACTAATTCGCAATCAGTTTGATTAAGTACGATAGGATATAACTAGATCGAATTAGAGATATAATCAGCATAATCTAGGCAGGATATATCCTTGTCCGTAAGACATGAACAGTAACGCGTAATCTAGTGTAGAAAAATAAACATAGAATCAACATCAGAATTGTTAACGCAAAAACACAAAAACAGGAAAAACTGCAAGTATTCTTGCCAGGGGACAACCGATCCACTACCACAGGTAAAGTTTAGTATAGCAAAAGATAATAAGTGATATCGTAATATACACTTAACATTTAAAAGGAAAACTTATAAAAGAAACTCACTCTTTAAGCCTTTTGACATGTGACAACTCTGTTGCTTGTCTTCTTTT
This sequence comes from Nyctanthes arbor-tristis, assembly GCA_963692815.1. Classification (NCBI taxonomy): domain Eukaryota; kingdom Viridiplantae; phylum Streptophyta; class Magnoliopsida; order Lamiales; family Oleaceae; genus Nyctanthes; species Nyctanthes arbor-tristis. Next base: position 25,344 of record CAVNYN010208553.1, read on the forward strand.
GCTCTAGTGCTCTTCCCGAAACATACAACAAGCTCCTAGAGATCTCCCGAGCTCATATTAGGATACTTCAACTCCTAAACTACTTCAACCATGTGTGGAAAAGTCCCTCGCACATATGTCAGTCGCTTACCAACACATTATGAAGGGTAGCCAATTCAAACATAACTTTAGAAGTGTAAGAACGATGCAAGAATAAATTCTCACAGGTAGCAATGTGTTTGTTCTCTCCTCCCGGTTGAGCTTTTGAATATAGAAATAAAGATTAGCTCGAATTCTTGGTGCCTCAACCGATAAAAGAGAATACATGTACATATATATAGGATAGTCTTTGAATTCTTGTGCAAGACAAGAACTAAAGTTACCATATACATGTAGGAAACAAATACAAGGAAAGTAGAATGTTAGTTAACCGTAAAGTCTTAAACTTTCCTTATACAAATAGAACTTTACATGCATAAGAATTAACCTTGTTAGGTAATTAAAAGACTACACAAACTAGGAAACTTAGAACTTTGCATGTATTCGAAATTCTTGATTCCTAAGCAAGTATACACGCGCCAAAAATATCTACTTGATGACCAAGAATATTAGTTTTTCATGGAATAAAAATATCACACGTAAGCAAGTCATGCAAAATATGTAACAAAATTTTGACACTTAAATAAAAATTAGGAATGCCAATTTTACAAACCTTTTTTTTTTTTTTTTACTAATAGAAAGCATCATTCAAAAAATGAAAGGCACTAACATTGCTTTAGATGAGCAATTAATCCAAATAGATTTTAAAAAGAGGATGCTTTCTTCATGTTACAAAACAATGTGTCACGCGTGGCTGTCCCAATTCCTATTCTCATGTCGATAGAAAAGCATACAACACTCATTCAAAACCCTACAATTTAAACACAAGAAACTCAATTAGCTAAGTGCAAATAATTATTAAGAATATAAGTCAATCTACTTAATCTATAAAAAAAACATGTATTCGATTAAAAAAAGCAGAATTGTTATTTTTGATTCAAACTTTACAATGATAGAAAATAAATTAATAGAACTTAAAAAATAAAAAAAAAAGAAAAAAATAAAATATAGAAAAATAAATGAAGATATGATATTCATATACAAAGAATCGAGAGAAAATTGTTCAAATCTTTGATTCAAAATAAAATGAAAGAATAAGGGAGATAGAGTCAGAGAGAAAGGGAATTGAGAGGAAATGATTTAGATTTTTAATTCAAAATATGATATGAGGATAAGGGAGACACAGTCAGAGAGCTAAAAGGATATAGTAGAGATAAAAATTGGAAATGGAAATAATATTGAGATAAATAAGACAGAGTGACATCATAAGTGATGTCACCAGTAATATAATAACTCGACCAGTGACAGGAAAAATTGTGCCAGACATATCTCTCTTATTATTAATATATAGATGATGACGATGACGATGACGATGATGATGATGATTATTATTATTATTATTATTATTATTATTATTATTATTATTATTATTATTATTATTATTATTATTATTATTATTATTATTATTATTATTATTATGTCATCAATCTCACGAGTAAGCACTTAATTGAAATGATAAGGAAGTTCCAAAACCCAAGACTTGAAATTTGTCTGTTAAGTATTAGAATCTTAAAGAAATATAAAATCTTCGAAGATAGCCTAAAAACTAACCGAATAAGTATACCAAATATTAATGGATAACAAATGGCATAAGATAGGAGACTAATTTCAAAAAAAATACGTATATATATATGTGTGAAAAAAAAATAAGATTAGAGATTAACATGTAATCTCCAAACTTATATACGTATATATAATATATATTAATATGAGAATGTATATAATATTGAAAGCATATAAAATAAAGGTATATATAAGCTGGAGAGTAGAGATATATATATTTATTATTTTATTTATTTTTTTGGAAAATATCTCTACTCGAAAAACCAAACCCAAGATATAAATTTTATTATATATATTATAATATATATTATAATTACGTATATTATATATGTGCATAAAATAAAAACATATATAAGATATTAGAAAATTAATTTGAAGCTTAATTAGTTAGAAATGTTTATGTTATATATATGTATATATTATTATTAAAATAGAATAAATAAAAACAAGTATATTTATAAGTAGGATAGTGGTTTTAACGGAAAAATTTGTATCGGGCCACCATCTTACTTTAATATATATAACATAAGATAAAATTTGGCAAATTAATCGAGAATATTGGTACAAGTGAAATGTCGATTTTCACTCAACTACAAATGATTGTTCTCATTAAAGAGTACAACAAATGACTTGAGACATTTACGCATTAAATTTGCTAAACTATAAGCAATGAAATATCTCAAATAACATATGAATGATTAATAATCTTGGAATGATTCACTAACTAGTTCGAGCAAATAATCTCGCAAACTTCATGTACAAGATATAAAGTGCATATGAGCTCTAGTGGATCTAAATATTCCCATCATACATATTCTAGAAGGTCTACAAGAAGGATGAATGAGCCCACAACTTCACTCTAAAATTTATTTCAAAACATTTGAAACCCTGTTCCAAATTTAGCTGGTGATGATTTTATAATCAGTTAGCTTTGAGAACAAACAATACATAACTTTTGAAGAATCTTCAAGTTGTTCAAACCATTCTCAATATTTTTATTATTATTTAAACCGGGATGGTCTGACTGATTATGCCAAATAAAATATTCTCAAAATTGAACTTCTGATTCAATATATAACAAGTAAACTTGTACCAATGCTCTATAGTATGAATTATAAAATTACTTATGATATTAGTTGAAATTTATATTATTTCAAGAGTATAATAAAATATTCTTTTATAATGAAATTTATGAGATGTTCCTCAAATTAATTCATATGAAATCTTTGAGATTTCAACTATGAGACTTATGAATACCAAATCAATTTAAACTTTAGAATAATCTGGATTCTACATTCTTCTAAAATGTCGACAGTATTACCCTTTCTAAAGAGTAACAAATTATCATATCATATTTAGATTTGTACAAATCTACTTCTCAAGAGTAATATCCATTTATTTGAATATCAGTACTCCTCGAGTAATAATAGTTTAATATTCTTCAAGAATATTCAAATTGTAATTTCAAAAAAAAAACTCTATGAAATGTTAGACGTGGCATCACTTTTCTTCTTTCAAAATATGTAATATTCAACTAGAATATTATAATAATTTTTACTACTTTAAGAGTAACAACTTTATTGAATCTAATATCATACAAAATAATTGCACCTAATAAAAAAAAAAAAGAAGTTGCTTCTCCAAGAGCAATATATTCCTCTAGAATATCAGTCTATTATGTCTTACTTCAAGAAAAATACAATAATAAATCTTTATATATTGTGACTGCAGCATCAACACCATATATATTCAATTATAATATGATGGGATAGATTGTGATAAATCATATATACTATATTGTATATGAGATAAAGTGTTTTTTTCTTAGGACTTACACCTAATATATTATACATAATTTTCTTCAGGAGTAAAATATATTCGACTCAAATATAATATGGTGCTTCTTCAAGAAGTCCTAATGGATAACATATCTCATAGCTATTCCGGAAGTGATCATATTCTTCAGGAGTATAAGATGTAATTATATATCTTACACTAAAATATTATTTTACATTATATTAATTTGAGACAATTTTATTTTTTTTCAAGAATTCACAATAATGTGAACAAAATTCTGCTTAACGAAGAAGTACAATGAAATACAATGTAATAACCTTCATGATCATTATTGGAATTCTAAAGTTCTTGTTTCTTCAAGAAGCGCAATCGATATTACATTATATTCTATGTAATATTGGACCCTTAAAGAGCAAACCACATTCTATGTGTAAGAATCTTCTAAATTGTTAATATATTTCAAAGGTCGTATTTATTTAAGAGAACACAAAGAATATGTGCATTTTTTTACTACTTATTAACTCCATCCACATATGTGATGAGCAAAAAAGAAGATTTCATCATATAGAAACTTCCATAGGAAGCTGTGTCCTCTTCACATAGTTCCCATAGGAAAAACAGACTGCGGTTAAGATTTAGATGAAATCTTCTTGATTTCATAAAATACTTACAAGAGCAACAAATATAGATTTAGTAGGTATAGTTTATGTGAATATGTGCTCTTTAGAAGCAATATATGTTGAGTAAATCTAAGTTGTTACTTCTCAAGTAACAAAGAATTTTAACATTATATTTAAATCCGCATAGATATTTGCTCTTCATGAGTAATATTTTTCATACTTTATCATTTAGATTGCTATTGCTGTTGGCGTAGTTCAATTGTCTTCTAGAATATTAAAATTTGTAATAGTTTGTTCTTCTAGGACAAATAATATTATCTCATCTCATGGTATTAGTACTAATGTGATTTTCCAAGAATAACCAATAAATTGTTTCACTAAATTTAATTTAGACAATGACCAGCTCTTCAGGAGCAATATAAACTTTTCGTTGTTAATTAATATTGATTTAAAATATTGTTACTTCAGAAACAATAATTAAAATATTTATTGTAATCTTTTATATTATTGTTCTTCAGGAATCGGTAATATTTAATCGAAATATAACAATAAATTATGTCAATTTAAGAGTAACAACTATATTAGCTCAGCTATAACAATTAATATTATAATCAACTAATACATATATCACTACTCCTTAAAAGTGTAGGATTTGTCAAAAACTCAATGTGATTCCAAAGATGTCCATGAAACAGATCCATTTTTCTAGAATTGCCTTGAAGTTATCTAATAGAATTGTCTTTTGTTGTGGACCATAGAAATTGTGCTCCTTGAAGCTCCCTACTTTTCGTCCAAAGAGCTCCCATTTTTTCATCGATCGACTCTTGCTTTTGGGTTTTTGATTGCCTCTAATTCTTCTTTCTTGCACAATCACACCCACTGATCTATCTTTTTCGTGTCTTCATTCTTCCCAAAAGCAAAAATAATCAGATTCTTGTCTTTCTATTTTGTCAATCGGTGGGTTATTTGGATTTCTCAGTGGTTGCTTGGGCTCTATTGACAAAGGCTGGTATGTATATGTTGTCTCTAATTTGTGGAAGTGTGTGCTCGATCTAGGTTTTTGTTCTTTTTTGTTTCTTTTCTTTTTACTTTTTTTTTTCAATAGAAGAAACATACTTTGTTCATATCAATCTTCTCTTAGCAGACCATGTACGCTAATTTCATACATAATAAAACTAACAATTGACTCTTGCATCAACCAATACCAATTGTCAATATCTAGAAACTAATCTCCTATAAATATTCCATTTCTTGTCAATATTTTCCAAGCAGATCGGAAGAGCACACGTCTGTTCTTACGTATAATAGTTCTTGGTTCTATTTCTATAATGGGGAGCTGTGTTCTGACTCTTTCCAACTCTAGCCACATGGGGAAAAAATATAAAGTTGATTTTGATAGATTGAATTCAATCAGAGCAACACCGGAAATAACTCCATGAATCCATCAATTTAAGCCTGGACATGAATATTTTTACTTTTTGTTTAAGTAATCACTACTTTTTGTTTACATAATCACCACTTATAAGTTTTCCTAGAATATGATATATAATCAAATAGTTGTTGCTTCTGTTCTGTTTATAGGTTCTGTCTATGTAACTGCATGACCAGACTAATGTGTCACGAATATATTGAAATATAGAAACGTAAGTAACGAGGTCGATCTTACAAGGATTCTACAACTCAATGAATTCGAATCAAATTTAACTCTAACCTAACTCCAAATGATTTTCAAGATTTTGATAAGTAAGATATGAACTAGTAAAAACAAGAACGCTTACGAAACAATCTAAAGGATAAACATTATCAAGGTTGCAGATTCCACTATTGTATAGTAAATAACTCATATCTTGTATTGATTCCAATATTTTTAAGTAATAATAATAAATCAATCTTTTATTACTCATATATAATTAATCCAATGCAAATCCCCTTTCACTTTAAGTGTTTAATTCTCTAAGAACTACATGTAAACAACCTAATGAATCACAAGTAGTCAAACAAAATTACATATTGAACTTTCAAAACCATGCATAAATAAATTTTCTAACAATCAATAATACGTGATATTAGAGATGAAAGCATAATTTATAATTGGTGAAGCCGGAATCATGGATGTTTAGAGTACATAATGTTTGGAATCAATAACAAAATAGAGAGTTATATAACTATTATGGTTTCATCATTCATCTAGGTAATAATAAAAATTGAAGATACATGAGATAGAAATATAGAACGGAATAGGAGAAGTTATCTGTTACATTTAGCGTTTGCTCGTCACAAAATCGGCCTTTTGGCCTTTCAGCCTCCTCCTTCTCCTCCTCCTATGTATTTGCTCTCCAAAAAATTCATTTTTTCAATGATCACAAGAGTGCTCCTCATATAGAGAAAATGCACCAACTTGTTTGTTGCAACTTGATCTAAGTTAATCCACATGCTTTGTTGGCTCCAGCAAATCTGATACAAATTGTAGTTGTATTTTGATGATAATATTAATTGGATTGGTCTTATAACCAAAATAAAATTATTTAAAAATGGGTTTTCTATGTGACGGAAAAATCTTAGGCCAATTGGAAATTTGTAGGCCGAGATATGTCTAAAATATTAAACACTACCCACTGACAAGCAGCTATCATGTAAATGTATCAACTTACAGATTGTAGGCGATTTTGGAAGATGTTTCATCTGAATACAGAAGTTGATGATAACAAATGAGTTGTATCCTTACATTTATATTTCCAATGGATAAAAAATTTTAGAATTTGGACTTAATTTGACCAAAAATGGCCAACAAAAGACAACCAGAAAAGATTGTGATAGTCAACCTTGCTGCCTTAAGAGCTGTCGACTTTTCAAGCATATGTCGAGCTTTACTTATCCAAATTTTATGATTTTTTATCCATTGGAAATATAAGTGGAAGGGATACAACTCATATGTTATCAACTTCTTAATTTAGATGAAACATATTCCAAATTCACCTACAATCTGCAAGTTAATACATTTATATGATAGCTCACAATCTTGAAAAATCGACAGCTGTACAGGTGGTAAGTTTGACCATCACAGTCTTTTCTGGTTGTCTTTTGTTGGCCATTTTTGGTCAAATTAAGTCCAAAATCTGGCAAAAGTCATAAGTTGAAGATTGTAGATAAGTCCTTAGCTTCATACTTCAACTTGAATTACACCATTCTGTAGTCTAAAACTCCTGATATGAACAAAATACTAAAGGTTGTACCCCAGTCGACACCTTATCTTGATAAAAATACAATTTGCAACTTCGTGATGAATTTTAACTACATCATGAACCTAATTTGAATCTAGTCACATGGGATGATTTTGTAGAAATTTAAGTTACCTTTCCGATCACACTTGAATTATCTTCATTGAACTGTTAGAACTCCATTTATCATTATTTGTTTGACTCTTGCCCATGGTAGATGTAATTATTGACCTTCCAGACTAGTCTTTATCCACTTGCTTCATGAACTTCCCACACTTGAAACACATAAAAAAATGCATCCATAAGCACCATTTTTTTAATGTATAATCTTATCAATATGTATATGAATACGTACTTCAATTGATTACATTTTTAGAACATGTATTCATATAAAATAGACTTGTGGCATGAAAATCAATTTACCTTAATAAAATTATTGGATTTCTATCAAATGAACATGTAGTGCCTTAAATATGCAAATTTTGACATAATGACCAAGTATGAGAATATTTAGAAGAAGGTTAGAATAACTGAGAAATATGTTGTCCTGAATATTAAGGTGTTTGGTGTATATCTATATGCCAATGTTCTTGATATTGATGACAGTCTTTCAATTCTTTTTGTAAATACCTAAGTTGAGACATCATGGACAAAGTATTCCGATAATTCTTGTGGGAACAAAGCTCAGTAAGATTTTTGTACTATTGTGTTATTTTCCCGTCCTTCTACTCTTACTACTCCTTTTAGGATTTTGGTTCTAGTGTTGGTGTGGCCTTCTGCTTGTTTTAAAAAATGGAAATAAATTGTTGAAGTTCTTAATTTTTTAGTCTTCTTTTGGTTGTGTCTTGAGGAAGTTGGGAAAGGTTTTGATTTCGATTGTCTTCTATAGTTGTAAGTACTGCTGCAATTGAATAGGATGTATAACAATTTTCAGCTTAAAATAAATTACTTTTCTTTTATTGGTATTTGTTGAAAGTTAGTTAAATTGTAGCACTTAAGGAGTTACTTTAAGTTAAATTGTAGCACTTAAGAAGTTATTTAATATGAATTTATTAAAATTCTGAAAAAATACTGTAAATGTTTGACAACAAAAATTTGATTAAGAGCATTTATGTTTGGAAACAAAAATTTGCTCAGGAGTAATTCTTTGTTTTACAACCTTAGTTGAAGTGGCTCGAGTATGTCTATATTTTAGTGTCTAAATTTGGTGTAAGATTATCAAATTTATGTCCTCCATCATGCCTAGATTCTCTAAAATGTCATTTTAAACGAATGTGTTTTAATCTTCCCTCACATGGATTGCATACACAACTCGTATAATGCAATGTCACCACAATAGCTCAAACTTGAATATACCTCCCATGTTCATATGAAGGAATACTGGTCTTTCTCTTAAGTAGAAAAATGAAACAATTCTATTAAATTTTTAGAATTGACACGTGATGGCTTCTCCAAGACATTTCCAAAGCTTAATAAAAATGTCATTGTATCACTAAAACTTGTTTAAATACTAATCCAAAATATAAATCAGAATAATATGTCACAATGATATAAGCTATTTTTATTGTAGTCCTCTCTAATTTATAACTTTCAGCTTTAAGGTTTTGAATGAAAACAGAGTTAATATTGACAAGTTTTAAAGGCTATAAGAGCAAAATGCATTTCAGAGCTGAAATGCTTGCCATTTGGCTGTCAATCACCTAGATCTATTTCTACTTCTTTAGCTTTTATTCTATGCAGGTTATCATATGATGCATCCTTGAAGATTCCTTTTCATTAATTTGGAAAGTAGATTTCTCTCTGTTAACGTTGGGTTTTGACAGGAACCCAAGTCAGCAAAATAAAGTGATGTGGTGAAGAGGTGTGATTAGGATTGGTTAGCAGAGAGAGGTCCGATATGGGTACGAGTACGGAAGGATTTGATCAAGGGACTGTATTTGGAATGTAAACATACATATTGCAAGAATTCTCTCTCTAAATTCTATTTTGGGCTAAAAAAATCTCTTCTTGAATGGCACCCAAGGCCCATATTTATAGGCAAGATCCGAGGTGCTTTGGGGATTTTAAACAATCTATTCAGACATGAACTCAGTTCAACAATACTAGGTACAACGTTTGTTTGGTCTTGTCTGAATATCTACCTAATTGTTAATACCTTCCTCGAGTTCTCCACGTGTTTGCTCTCATCGTTCTAGTCGTTGCACCCTAATTGGCCATTCCTGATCAGGACTCTCAGAATGGACGCCTACACTTAATCTCAACCCGCATAGCTTGACATTGAGAATGACCATTTCGCACTCAATTCCTGATCGGCCATTCTTTCTGATCAGATCCAGCTAGGGATGCATAATAAGCAGGCCAGATCAGGCAGCCCATGGCCCAGCCCATAAAAAGCCTGAGACGAGCCAGCTCGTGGTTTGTTTAAAACGGGCCTGAGCCCAAGCCGAGCCCCAAATTCTGGGACAAGCTCGAGATAAGCCGGCCTTTGTGGCTCAGCAGGCCAAACGGGTTGGCCTGTAATTACGGGCCAAACGGGGCAAGCCGAGCCGGCCCGTGTCAAACTTAGGTAAGAAAGAAAAAAATTAAATTAAAATAGGAGCAAAGTTTAAAAAAAGCCGAGCTGGTTGGGTTGGCTAGGCTCAACTCGGCTCAGAAAATGCTGGAGCCAAATCTCAGGTCGAGCCTAATTTTCATGGCCAAGCCGAGCCGGGCTTCGGCTCGGGACCAAAAAGCCCGAGCTGAGCTCGAGCCCAAATGTTGGCGAGCCGAGCCAACATCCCTAGACCTAGCCACCTATTCGACACATTATCCACGTGGCACATCGGCGTTGACAATTGCCCCTATCATTTGTAGTTGCCCGAAGCGGTCAGTCTGGTCAATGCGAATGATGTCTATCAAGGTGATTTCTGATCACTGTTGCCTTTCCCTGACATTAATAGGTTGACTACCGATATGTGGCGCATTGTGTTTGGTGTGTTAGATCGTGAAATTTTGGATTGGCGGTGTTTGGACATATATAATGACAGTAGCAATCAGTCTAGTTAGTGTCTTTTCGAATTCCGTGTCATTCACTATCAATCAGTGTAAAATTTCTTCATTCTCCCTATTTACTTTCCAACTTACCTCTGCAATATTTCTCTCTCTAGCCGATCTGGTTCTTTGTTCGTCCTATTCCACTCAGGTGCTCTAGTCTGCTGTTGATTAGGTAAACGACTTCTCCTTCTTTTTGGTTTTCCTTTTCCTTCACTTTTCTCTGTCCCCTCGGGAGGGATGTGGAAGATCAGAATCAAATATTCTCACTCTTCCTCACATCAGATCACATTGGACTAAAGCGATGGTTTGGTAGTGGGAATAAAGTTGTCCCAGGTTCGGCCATTAATAGGAACTCTGGAATCTGGGGGCAAGATCGAGGGTCAAGCCTTTGGATTTGGACTGGAAGTTGAAACAGAGACAGACGAGGAATTGCACTATAGCTAGGAAGAAATTGACGAAACAGAACACAACAATGGTGACAGGTCCGATCACCAAGCTGAACTTCGCGCTTCAACTAAGGCCGATCCCAGCAAGGAAGAAATTGTTTATCAGGGCGAGGTCGTTCCTCAAAGAGAGATCCCTTTCGAGGCCGTATCTTTTCTTGACGTTCATGGGCCACCACCGACTATAGGAGATGAGCCATCTACTTCAGCTCGGTATCCCATTCCAAGAGGGATCCAATGGGCCACCATAGGCCTCTGATCTCAGGTTAAGGCCAACCAACTCGAGGCCTGGCATACAAAGTATAGTATCCCATCTAACGTCTAGTTCATCCTGCCTCAGCCTAGTAAGGAGGCTTATCATCCACTAGCTGGTTATATGGCGTGTACGAAAGGCATGTTGGAAGTTGAACTCAAGTTCCCACTTCCGCACTTGGTTACTGATTACTTTCGGTATTTCGAGATGGCCCCCATCCAAGTCACGCCCAATAGCTAGAGGATAATTCTGAGTTTCACCATCCTTTGGTAAGAGTTGGGAGAACTGATGCCATAAGTGGACGTCTTCTATCACTTTTATCAATTTAAGAGGGACAAGGTCGGATTGGGCTTTTATTACCCAATTGTCCGACGCGGTTTGACAAATCCAATCAAACTCTCCCCAGAATCAATAAAAAATTGGCAATACGACTGGTTTTGGGTTAGAGAAGAATCGAGATTGGAGTCTTGTGATCTAGAAGAGGATGATACCGCCATCCCTGAAAAATTTATTATTTATAGTGAGTTGTATTTCCGATGTAACCTATCTCAATTCGCACTTTAACTTCTTCTTGACATCTTCCCTATTTGCAGGAAACGTGAAAGATTGCCAGACAAAGAAACCCAAAGAGAAGTTCTACAATCATTCCAGTGACAACCTCTAAGGCATTCACTACAAGGAACTTCTCATAGAGGAATTTGTGGAAAGTAGGTTTCACGACACCCCGTAACTTTGGCGTTCACCCAGATCCCGTTCGAAGAAAACCAGGTCTTGATTCTATTAACTCTGACCCCTACAACCTATCTTTTTGCATTTAGGACGATCTTCACCTACTATTTACACTTTCTTCATTCATTTCTTTTCTTTCCAAAGGAATCTAATATCGTCCACCAAAAAAGAACAAAGGCAAACAAACTGATCAGGGGACTAACGAGGAAGATATGGAAGCTGTCTCTACCCTTTGTACGAAAAAGGCCAAGTCTAATCGCCTACCACAGTTAACAAGTCCCTTCCCAAGGGATCTGTTGTTGTGCCTACACCAGAGGCTCCTAGAAATGATCTTCCGATCAAGTGGTATCCTTCGGTCAAGAAATCTAAGATATCGGGCTCTGAACCTCAGAAGGAATCTCCCGGTCTTACGGCTACCCCTTCTAGATCTAAAAAGGACACGAACAGGTACTCACAAAGGCAGGGCAGCCGAGTTCATAAAGAAGAAAGTAAGCTACCTTGAATATATAGAGATGCAAGGTCGGTAGTTGTTCCGAGGCCTGTGGATCTCGAGAAGCTTCTGACTAGTGTCAAACGTGCCTACGAGGTTGTGGCCTGGAGCTTGACGTAGAAAGACGAGCTGGAGTTCAAGAGGATAGATGCAATGGAGTCTGTCTGTTCAGCATCATCCTTGGCCGGCCAACTTCTTACTGCCCTCACGCACTCAAGATCTAAAATAAAACATGTTGTCAACTCTGCTAAGAAGCTTTAGGATGAGTCACATAAACAATAATCCGAACTTGTTCCCCTCAAGAAGAAGTTGGCCAAGGCCGAACAGGCTCTAGATAAAGAGTAGGCCGGCCGAATGATGGATCTTCAAGACCATACTTCAAACTTCTAGGTTCTGAAGAAGAATTTCTAGTCCACAGTGGATAAGCTCCGTGGTGAGCTCGATCAGGTAAAGAAAGCAGTGAAAGATGGATATGTTTCTCATATTAGAGCTTTTTGCAAGTCCAAATTATACTAGGCCGATCAGTTGGACTCATTTGTTATGGGACTAGAAGATATGCTTCAGAAAGTTAAGGAGCCTCCTCTATTGGCTGATCTCAATTCTCTCTTTAAAGATATTGAAAAACTGAATGCCGAGCACGATTTGAACTTTGCTGACCAGAAAGAAGCCAAATTGGTGATCATGGTGGAGAAAGATGAACAGGAGGAGGAACTGATCCCAGAGGCAATTGAAGTCCAAACTCATGTGATCCACACCCTGATCGATGTCGATAAGGGACGGTCTAGAGGAGATAAGGAAAAAGATGGGGTAGACGGACAGGAAGAGAATGCCGAGCCAGTTGGGAACTACGCTTATCCCCTGTCTGTATTTTCCCTTATTATTAAGTGTGCCCGATCCTGAACTCATCTACACTTAATGTTTTGTTTCTTTTTACTACTACTACTACTTTTGTTTAAGTATGTATGTTTCTTATGACATTTTCGATCACAATGCCTTCTTTCATTCTTATATTGTTGTCGATAGTAGTTTAGAGTTTTTGTTTCTCTGATCGCCCGATTCCGTCCGATCTCATATGATATTGTTTTGATCACTTCTAACACATTAGGCATAGATTAAGATTGGATGAACTCGTCCAATCTAGAAGATATCCGATCCAAGGTCACGAACTCGATAATGCCTTTTACTGAGAATTAAAGATTTTGTAGGACTCACAGGAGGCTGCCTAACCAGGGATTTATACCAACTAGAAGACACATGACGTATTCTCAAAAACATCTTTAGTTGAAGAATTGGAAAATTTTTCTAAGTGTTGAATGTTAACTTTTTAAAGGTTTCATCCCTTTGGGCTTATTCCCATGTGTCGATCAGATGAAGCTGGAACACATCAAAGAATATTTTTCACTTGAAAAATTGGAAAAATTTTCTAAGCGTTAAGGGGTCAAAGGTTCCACCAATGAATGGGCTAACAAAAGGACGAACTAGAACAACTCGTTAGGACCCAAATCCAGATGCGTCTATCCAGACATATTTCTCTGATTTGAACTTAATCTTACATTATTGTGTTCTCACAAAATCTTGGCACTTTACGAGATCGGCCGAAATTGGCCGATTAGGACCGTTCCTGGATAACATCGTAATATTGTGTCTATGCACACTCTTGAAAATTTTTTGAGTTCTGCCAATTATGGCCCGTCAAGATTGCTCTTGGAGATATGCCATTTGACCCCATTTTGCCCTAAATTGAGGTCGGCCATTTGTGGCCGAGCTCAGATTCTAAGCTTTCTGGTGTGGAGATATGGTCAGAAATGCCAGTATGCAGTGTACATTGTTTGATTGTCACTCTGGTACGTGGCATGTGTATTTCTTGATTGAAGGAGTTCTTTATAAGAATCCGTGTGATGGGATTTTACTGCTCCTGTTGGGCTTAACTAATTGTTATTAGCAAGATCGGTTAGGACTTCGTGACCCTAGGGAGTCAAGTTCCCGGACTGGGCTAATCGATCCTCATAGTTTGATCTGGGACGTGTTCTGTCCCTGCTTTAGGCTTATCAAGTCTAGGGAATTGAGTTCCTTGATTGGGCTCTTCCGATCTCTTTGTTGTTTGATTTGGGCGCATTCTTCTGTAGTTTTAGGCTTATCAAGCGTAGGGAATTGAGTTCCCTGATTGGGCGTATCAAGCCATATTATTTGATCTAGGGCACGTTCTGACCTAGTTTTAGGCTTATCAAGCCTAAGGAATTTAGTTCCCTGATTGGGTTTATCGAGCCTTATTCCTAGACCATTTAATTAGTGACATATTGGAGTGCAAATGACTTTGATTGAAAGCTTCATAGTGGTTCTAGCTAGGGTTATCCTTGATTACACGTGACATATAATCACTTCAATAAAAAGCATATAATGGTGCACTTCATCCATTCTTATTGATAATACTTTTTGAGGTGTTTATCGTTCCAAGGGCATGCTAGGCATTTCCCATTCAAATACTCTAAGCAGTATGCTTTATTAGGTAGGACCTCAACAACCCATAGTGGTCTTTCTCATGGCCTTTGTAGTGCCCTTGGCACTGGATAAACTCATTTGAGAACTAGTTCCCTCATCTCGAGCTTCCAAACTTTAGCCTTGCAGTTGTAGTGCCTTGCATTCCTTTGCTTGTAGGCAGCATTTTTGAGATTCGCCAAGAGTCGCCTTTCATCTAGGAGACCAAGCTCGGTTAGGAGAGCCTGATCATTAAGTTTTAAATTATGATACTGCACATGGTAAGTGGAATACCTATCTCGAGTGAAGCTACCACTTCTGTGCATAAGCCATTGAGGAGGGTGTTTCTTCTATCGCTGTTCGTCTAGTAGTGTTGTAAGACCAGAGTACAGATGGGAGCTCTTCTGCCCATACGCCTTTCAACTATTCTAACCTAATCTTCAGGTTCTGTTTGATGACTTTACTTATGGCTTCCACTTGCCCATTTGTCTGAGAATGATGTGGAGTGGCATAATAGTTTCTAATTTGAAGCTGCTGGTAGAACTTCGCCAATTTTGTATTGAGAACGGAAGACCATTATTTGTGATCAGAGCGTGGGGGATTCCGAAACAACAAATTATCGATTTCTACACAAAGTTGTTTACTATTACGTGATCTTAGCTAGAGCATCTGCCTCCACCCACTTTGTGAAGTAATCTACTACTATGATTGCATATTGTTTATTCCCGTTCCAGGTGGCTGAGTTCCTATCAAATCAATGCCCCATTGCACAAACGGCCAAGGGGCTCTGATTGGGTTCAACTCTTCAGGTGGATACTTGTTACTAGGTGTGAAAAACTAGCATTCTAGGCCTTTGCGGATGAACTTGATTGCATTCTTAGAGGGGGCCAATAATACCTTTATTTTAGGATTTTAAAATCCAACGCTTGTCCTCCAGAATGGTTGCCACAAATTCCTCGATGGACTTCCCTTAGGGAGTAATCGGCTTCCCCCTTATCAAAGCAACGGAGCAGGGGTTGTGATTACCCCTCTTATATAATTCATTACCTATCAAGGTAAACCGAGCTACTCTGATTTGTAGCTGACTAGCCTTTACCCTGTTTTCTAGGTAGATCCCCTCTTTGAAATACTCAGTTATCTCATCTTTCCAGCTGACAAGCACTGGTGTAGAGTTGAGCACATGCTTTGGCTGATTGAGCACAAAGTACTCTATCCTCCCTATCGGGACACTTGTGATGAGATCTACCCCAGGGCTAGTTGCTAACCTAGCTAGAACATCTGCCTAGCTATTTTCTGCTCAAAGGCTGTGAAATTCTTTGTTTCGTCCCTGACCCTCCTGCAGTACTTCAACATTTGTTGCTCCTTTGCGTCGGAGTTGCCGTTAGCCTGGTTCACGACTAATTGTGACTCACTGTTAACCACCAATCTGGTAATCCCCATTGATTTTGCCATATCTAATCCTATGATAAGTGCCACCTCATTGTCTGTGGTCAGGAACTCAAAACGGTATGCTTGGCAGTAAATCTGATGATTTGGTCCCATTAATACTATTTCAGTACCTAAACAAGAGTGTGTTGTTGATTTGTCAGCAAACATCTCCCACTGTTCTCCTTGCCCAGCCACAAGTTCCACAAGATGGGTGAATTCAACCACAAAATCTACTAGGGCTTGCCTTTGTTGCTATTCGAGTCTTGAAAGTAATGTTAAACCAGTTCTACAAACCATTTCATCATCCTCCCAGAGGTGTCCAATTTTTGGAGGGCTTAGTGCAAGGGGTAACTAGTGAGAACCTCCACCTGATACTGGCAGAAATACAGTCTCAACTTTCTGGTTGAAATCATCAAGCTGTAAGCTAACTTTTCCATGGATGGGTATTTAAGCTTTGCATCCTTCAATGCCTGACTAATATAGTACACAGGTTTTTTAATACCCTCTTCCGTTCTAACCAAGACTGAGCTTACTTCTGCTTCTAATATGGCAAGATAAAGTCAAAATTTCACATTTCCTTGGTTTGGATAGAATCGAAGGCGTGGCCAATTGTTGCTTGAGGGCATCGAATGCTGCTTGGCACTCTTCTATCCATTGAAAGTCTCTATTCCTGCAAAAGAAATAAAAAATGGTTTACATTTATCTATTGATTGTGCAATGAAACGGCCCAACACTATCATCCTATCGGTCAGTCCCTGTATCTCCTTGCCAAATGAGTACTTTTGGGAATTCAGCTTCATTTTATAGGCTTTGAGGATCTCAAACATTTCCTAGAGGTGGGCGATATGATCCCTGGACGTTATGCTCTTGACTAGCTTATCATAGACATAAACTTCCACTGACTTTCCAATCTGTGCAGCAAACATCTTGTTCACCAATCTCTGGTATGTTGCCCCGGCGTTGTTTAACACAAATGGCAGATACAATAACAATACGATTTGAGGTTTCTAATGAATGATGTGTGCTCCTGATCAGGCTCATGCAAAGGGAACTGATTATAGCCCGAGTAGGCATCCATAAAACTTATAAGTTCACGTCTAGTAGTAGGAATGATAATTTTACACCCGAAACCAGATACCCATGGACACCAGCCCCGAACCCACCCCATTAAGTATTGGGAGGGGTACGAGGTGAAATTCTCCATCCCAGACTCGTAGTCGGGGATAGGTATTGGCTATCCCATCCCGCCTGGATACCTAATAGTATTTTTTAATTATAAAAAGAAATTTTTGGTAAGTAAGAAGAGCCCGTGAGGATTTGAACCCTTATATCCATAGTTAAATCAATGTGCCTCGACTAATTTGCCCAATGTTCTTTATGTTAAATTTTTAGCTAACTTTAATATATAATTCAAAATTTGAGTTTCTTTAAAGTTATGTGTCATGTGTGGTTTGATGTTTGATGGTTTGAATTTTGACGTGTAGTTGAATGGCATTGATAATTTAGGCTTGATATATGATATTTTGGATTGTTTTTTCATGTAGTTTCCATTTTTTTAAATTTTTTTAGTATTTTCTTAATGGGGCAGGTAACGAGTTTTTTTCTCATACCCGCCCGAACCTCCTCCACCATGTACCCTCTTCGTACCCAATTGAATAGAGTATTGGGGGTACAGGACAAGGGTTTCCTTAACGGGACACGACGCTCTTCCGATCTCCCCGAACCCGCCCCATTGCCATTCCTAACCAGTGGTAGCATCAACCATCTAATCTATTTGTCAAAGTGGGAAACTATCCTTCATGCATGCTTTGTTGAGATCGGTGAAATCTACACAGAGGTACTAAGATTGGGTTAGAGACCAAACTGGGCATGTCGCTTCTGGAATGAACCTGTTGCCTAAAGGCTTGATAAATTCTTTTCCAATGCTTCACATCATTCTAGATTAAGGGGTTTAACCTTTTTTCTTTTTGGTTTTATTGTTGGATCAACATTTAGTTGATGACATGAGAGTCCGGCGATATCCCTTCCATGTCTTCATTCAACCAAGCAAACACATCTAAGTTGCGTTTTAGAAAGGATATGAGGGTAGACTGCACTGGCTCTTTCAATTTAGTGCGAATCCGAAGCAGAACTTCTGGCCATGTTTCGTCTAGGTGAATTTGCACCAATGCCTCTGTTGGCTCCGCATGACTTCTTGATGTCCCATTCGCAAGTCCAATGGATCATCGGTGGTTTTTGGTCTCTCCTTGCACTTGAGAACAGCCACTTATCATCGGAGTACGTCTAGGTTACACTACCGTGTGATCCACTGATTCCCTCGCACAACTCCCACCCCATGGGCTGTCGGGAATTTCATCATGTAATGATATATATAGAAGTTGCTGCCTTAAACTCAGATAGGATCGGGCGTCCCAAGATCACGTTGTAGTTGGAATTGGCGTCAATCACCACAAAGTCCGCCAAAGTTCTCCTTATCTTAGGTTCATCCCCAAGCTCTACCATCAGCGTGATCTGACCCCTTGGTGTCACCGATTATCCAATTAAACCTTGAATAGTACTAGGATATAGCCTGAGGTGATGCTCTTCCAATCCCATTCATTGGTAGGTGTGCCATGTTTTTTCTATTTCATTTCTTCATTTGCTTGTGGTTTGATTTAAAATACTTGCGAAAGTTTTACATAACCATTTTTTTAATTGTTTTATCAATTTTTAGTGCTATGATTTAATGAGTTTGTGTAAAACCATTAATTTTCTTACTTTTTAATTTCTACAATTATTTCATACTGGTGAATTTATAGCCATGAACACATTTTAGTGGTTTGAATTGAGACGGTAATTTCATTAGTTATGATAATATAAAATTTTGTCTTAGAATGTATAAAACGAGAGTTACTAAACTTAACTCTATATTACTTCATTATTTTTGCACAAAAATGTTTCACATTTCTTCATACCCTACAAATCTACCATTTTTTTTTTAAACTTCAAAACTCACAAATCTCAACTTTAACAATGAGCCTTCTAATACATTTCTATACCTAGCAGAATTACTTTTTCTTACTGTATTAGAGACTACAAAAGTGGCTTCTTTAAAGATGGTGGGGCCATTCAAATTATCAGAGTCTACACAAGCAGTTGTAGCAAATCAAGTGATGGCTTGATGGGATCTCTTTGTAGCGACCAGAAAATTTTAAATTAAAGTTTGAATTTCGTTTATAGCATGTCGCTACGAGTTTGCCTAAATTACTTAATTATTTTAGTCGCGCTCGTCTAGTCATACATATTTTAAAACTTAAGTTTACATAATAACAAATTATTCTAACTACAAATCATTTGAAAATCTAATGAAAATCTATTCAGAGCACTTCTCAATAAAGAAAATCTTTGGAGTTTCATTGAACAAGAATGAAATTCCTTTTTACAACTCGTAATCACCTACAACATCTCTCTGTGTGCACTCAACTTGAACCAAGAATTCTGCTCCCTTCGTAAATACAGCTTCAACTCCCATCCACAGTCAAACAACCAAACTAAATTAGAATACTAACTCAAAATCTCACACTTTCATCAAACCTCTATCCTCCGAGAAACCAAGTGCACTAGGAGATTGTCGCTGAACAGCCTATAAATTCAGCCTCTTCTTCATAAAATTTTACACAAAAATATACAGCAAATTCATAGTTTTTTCCTTCTGAGTCGAGTCAAAGTTAGTGTAATTTTCTGTCTCCCACGTCTAGTACTTGTTTTGCTCTTTACCCTCTTCCCAACAGCTACATAAACGACACACACATATGTACATCCACCCAACCAAGAACATGCAATTTACATAGATACAAAAGATATACACACCACTGTCGCCGATTGGTCTTGAGCCTCCGGATTGTCCTCTTGTTGAGGATTGTTCACCGGAACTCCCTTTTCCCGTCATGTCAATTCTCTCCCAGGCCCCCTAAACTCATTGTAAAAGAATTTACCCAGCCTCACGGTGCACCAAAAAGTATAGCAACAGTTACGCGCACACCATTCGAATCCTCCTGTGGAGCACTCTGCCCTTCTTGTTTCTGATTTGGTCACTGTTTGGAAATTTGAGTCAAGAATTTATATTTTATTAAATTGATTTTGTATTCCAAGTCCTTCGAGTTCTAGATTTACCTATTAAGTCCTAAATGTTTTCAGTTCATTTTTAAAAACTTCCTGTTTCAACTATTCAGCCTTCAAGTTTAATACTTCTCATTCGGGTTCCAATCCTAAACTATTTTAGAATCTTGATTTGGTCCTTAAAGTTTATCTCTTTTTCCATAAGAAATTACTTAAGCAATACTAAGATGAGTTAATTTCCTTTTTGATTAGAAAAGGTCAATAAACATATAGATTTCTTACAAAAGTAACTCAACTCACAAGGTTTAAGGTAGACTCTTATTTTCTAAAAATGTGTTTCTTAAAGTTCGCACATTATGAATTGATTTATATTGTGAATGCTCTATGTGAATGTGTGATTATAAGAAGTGTTAATTTCACAAATCGTTCCCAAACATTTAGGTTAAGAATTGGTTTCGTCCCCAACCTTTTTTAAGACACACCACAGCCCCCAACCTTTGAAAAATAAGCACAAATCATCCCCTTTTTACACCATTTCACAAAATTTTTAACAAAAAAATGATTGTATCCCTGAGACTTTTTGAATTTTTTTAAAAAACGTTTAAAAATAATAAAAAAATTAAAAACTAACACAACCCACCCAACCCTATCCTACCCCACGCCCCCTCCCCTCTCTGGCGGCCCATTCCGGTGGCAGCAAAATGGGGGGATTCCCCCCCATTTATGTCGCCATTTGGGCAGCACAAATGCTACCGGAAATCGCAGCAATTTTACTACTATTTCTGGCAGAAATGGGGGGTGAATCCCCTCCATTTTGCTGCCGGAAATGGTAGCAAAATGGGGGGATTCACCCCCTGTTTGTGCTGCCATTCTGGCAACACAAATGATGTCGGAAATGACAAAAATGGGAGGTGCATCCCCCCATTTTCCTACCGGAACAGCACAAATGCTGCCGGAAATGGTAACCATTTTGCTGCCATTTCAAACAGAAATGGGGGGTGAATCCCTCCATTGTGCTGCCGAAAATGGCAGGAAAATTGGGGAGATTCACCCCCGATTTGTATTCCTGAATGGTAGCACAAATGGGGGGTGAATCCCCCCATTTTGCTGCCATAAATGGGGGGGATTCACCCCCATTTTTGCCTGAAATGGGAGCCATTTGGCTGCCATTTCCGACAATATTTGTGCTGCCAGAGTGGCAGCACAAATGGGGGTGAATCCTCCCAATTTTACTGCCATTTCCGGCAGCAAAATGGGGGAAATTCCCCCCCCATTTTCTGCCAGAAATGGCAGCAAAATGGCTGCCATTTCCGGCACATTTGTGCTACCCAAATGGTAGCAAATGGGAGGGATTCACCCCCATTTGTGGCTGCAGGAATGGGCCACTGAAGAGAGGAAGGTGGCGTGGGGTGGGTTGTGTTAGTTTTTAATTTTTTATTATTTTTTAAAACTTTTTAAAAAAAAATTTAAAAAGTCTCAGGGGTATAATCGTCTTTTTGTTAAAAATTTTGTTGAATAGTGTAAAAAGGGACGATTTGTGCATATTTTTCAAAGGTTGGGGCCTGTAATGTGTCTTAAAAAAGGTTGGGGACGAAACAGATTCTTAACCTAAAGGTTGGGGACGATTTGTGAAATTAACCCTTATAAGAAAGATTGCATATTATTATATGCTCAAAAGCTCTTTAATATTATACGCGTATGTGCTTTAATGCATAAGAACAGGAACATGTAGTCATTTATGATTCTTGTTTTCAAAGACCAGATCATATCAGACCAGAACCACCAAGAAAGAACGATTTGCATGCTTTCATGTTATATTTATGATATAAATTGATTAATATGCGCTAGAGTCTACTGAGTATATTTTTATATTCTCACTTTTTCAAACTAAAACTTTCAGGTTTCGGAGCTGGTGGCGGGTCGATGGGCGCAGGCTGCTAGCAACTAACTTTGGAGTTGCTTTAAATTATTCTTTAGAACTTCTCGTTATTTATTTATTTTACTTCTGGATCTCAAGATTTATTAGACAATTCCTTTATTTATTATTAAAGAGATTTTTCCGCAATTAATTATATGTTATAAATTCCGCATTTAAAGTACCTTTAAAGATCAGATAGTGTCCCAGGTTCTTTCTGAACTCAAGGTGTTACAACTTGGTATCAGAGAAGGTCTATGTTTCTCTAGACTTGCAAAAATTTTTCCAAGATTTCCAAAGATATTTTCGAAAAAACTTGTTTTGCTATTTTATCTATTGTTGGAATTCTGCTTGAGATGAATAGTCGCAAAACTAAAGGCTTTGTCAACAAGATCTAAACTGTCTAAGGCTTGTATGGGAATTAAGTGGTATGTGTGACCTCCTTTCTTACCTGGAAGGCGATAGTTGGGCACCATTTAAATCAATTAGAAAGAAGACAACCGATTTGAGAAAAAAATGTATTTTCAAGTAGAAAAACTTTTTAGTAACTCTTCGCCATCATCTGCTCCGCCGACTCCGAGGTAAGAAATAGTTCAAGTGTTTTTACAAAATTTACATGCCTTTCAGATAGTTACGTATAAAGATTTTATATG
>CAVNYN010208558.1:0-11893 GCA_963692815.1 Nyctanthes arbor-tristis
ACTTGCTTCGACAACCAAAGATGGTGCCTAACAAACAACATAGGGAAGAAATAACGACCCACAAGAAATAATGACAAGATACGCCAGAAAGTCTATAATGGTTTGTCACCACAAGAACAAAATTAAAAAATCTAAAACGAAATAATAATGACTCGAAAAAGTTAATGAACTAGATGCAAAATGTAAATTTAGACACTAACAGCTCTGCCAATTTCTGACATCAGACATGCAAGACCACCAACTGATTTTTCATCTCTACTGTTAAGAGCAGGAACAAGAATTGCTTCCTTGAGAAATCCAATTCTGCAAAGCAAAACCTGAGGTAGTCCCTGACAAAGCAAAGGCCAATTGCAGATTAATTGTGACCGGGATAAATCAAAATCAGCAATCTACTCCTATCTCTAAATTCTTAAGGCAATATCAAAGCTTCCCCTCTTCTATGTCCTAGTTAAAATTTTATGAAAAATATGTAGCCGGCTATAGTTCTGGGCACTCATTATGTTCAGTTCCCGCTCAAACTAGATCTTGCATGCTACTCTAATTATTTGTTCAATTTTTTCTTAAAGGGTCTAATTAACCAACCAAAATACCTAAATAAAAAGTAGTCTCCAAAATAACAATATTTGACCTCGAGAAGCAACTCCATGGACCTCGTTTGTATTTACAACTCTGATGATGGCCAAACAAATGGTAGATGGTGCAGTGGTGATATGTGGCATGATTGATGAATGTCAGGGTCACAACGGGGAATAGTGCTTGTAGACGTTGGCTAGGCTTAGAGTCTGTCTGGAAGAAAGTTCAAATTATGGGTCAGGTTGTGCATACAAGAGCATGGAGATTGGATTTAGGTGTATGGACTAGTATATGTATTGGGTTGCTGTGTCAGAGGCTCATGGTTTAGGTTTTAGGGTTAATCGAATGGGTCTTGACTTCCTTATATAAAGTGGAATGGGCCACCAACAATAAACGTTTCCAAATTAAATTCTTTATTGCACACGCACACGCACACGCACACGCACATGCCTATGCCTCTCTTCCTCTCTCCCTCTCGCTCTCCAATTGTTGCTACGCCAGAATGGCTTAGACAAAGTTTTTTGTTTAACCAAACAAAAAGAAACGAGTAGGAAAAATTAAAGTGTCGGCTATATTACCTTCTTTTTGCAAACCTTTTATGTGTTTGTATATGTCATGGAGTGATTTTGGTTTGTGGAAGGTTGTTTGGTGTTTTGAGGTTGTCAAGAAGGTTGACAAGGTGGGATCAAAAATTCAGATCCATAATAGGTTAGGAAAAAAAAGGACAAAGTTAACTTCACTTCGATACAAAATTGATGCCCACCGAATACGAAGTTATAAATTAAGAAAATCAAAACAACTCTTAAGAAGCTTATGATTTATTCATAACTCAAAGACCGATAATGTAATAAATGAACCCTCTACCTTCAGATATAAAATCTGCCTAACCCTGGAGTAGGAACGGAAAATATCCTGACAAGAAAAGGAACGCTAACAAAGGAAACCCCAATTTAAAAAGGAAATAATAATAACACCTAATTTGAATCTAATTAAAACATAATAATAAATCTTAATAAACAATAATCTAATTCCTTATCCTACTAGATCTCCATCAGGGAGATCTCGGGGAGATCTCCAAATTTGAGAAATTTTGCTGCTATCTTGGAGGAATACATGAATTTACATGTCTTTGCTCTTCTGTACACTCATTAACAAAGCAATATAAAGCTTACAAAGCTTTTCCTCTTATTGGTCTTAGTTAGAATTTCAATGTACGTTGGGTTCCCTTAAATTAATGTGTGAATTTATCAATTCATAACATTCTTCCGATCTATTAAAATTAAAATTAAAATTAGTAGTAGTTGAAGGTAGTCATGATGCGTAGTTGAAATTGGTTGAATAAAAAGACTGCGTGATTTAATTTATATATTCAATGAAAATGAGCATCATCCAGGAATGAAAAATATGTCACGACCTATAGTTTTTAGCACTTATTATGTCCAAGTTAGAACTGTGCTTTTCTTTGATGATGAAGAGACTAACACTCCTGAACTCAAATGATGCTCTGGTTCTGACCCGTGTAGGCAAGATGAATAAGACTCCTAGTCTTCAAACTAAATAAATACAAACTTTACTGATCACAATTACTAAAATACCTTGGCTAACCATAGAGAGTGTTTCCAAAGGAGCCAGATGTGAACTATAATACAATGTCAATAGCTTGGTCTTTTGAGAAGAATCTTTCAACTGGAATAGAACACTGGCATGAGTGATAACAAGGGCTATTAGGTCACTTAGACATCAGAATTTTTTATTCTCTTTCAGTATTCCTAGTAAGTTGCCCTATATCCTCTCCCAACCCTTCTATGATCTATCAATTACTGACCTAAGTTGAAGAGAATTTAAGGGTGCTTGTCCTCATTATTGTGGGGAAATTATAATGAAGAGAGGTAGAATGAAAGGTGGAGATTTAATGGAGGTTTGAAATGTGTAGTAATTGGGTAGTTGTCAAACTAGGGGATAGGTGAAATTATAATTTCCCCATAATAATGAGTGGAACACCCTATCTTGGGGAGGTAGCATTATAGCAAAGATGCATGACCAGTATTTCAATTTATTTCAACTAGACCAAGATCTCAATAGCAACAATAACATCTTATGCTGTGGAAGCATAGAGTTGCAGCAAAATGAAAGTGTTGTAACTCTCCTACAAGTGTCAGTTCTATATAATAGACCTTGCTCCTGTCTGGCTTCTGATAATTAGCTAGTTCAAGTTTAGATCAGGTTTTATCATGTCCATAATGCATCATACTGGCATAAATATTATTCATATTACAAAATTTTATAAATTTAAGAACACGTGCAAACAAAAGAACCAAAAAGTAAGCATCATAAATACCTCATGTCGACTCACAAGTTCAACAAGAACTTCAACTGCCAGATCAAACAAGGATGAAACCTGTTTGCCAGCAAAGAAGTATTTTATTTATTTATTTGAAAGGAGCCAGCAAAGAAGGTATTTTAAACCATGTTATGCATAAAAATTTCCAAGACCTTCAAAAAGATCATTACTTGAAGTCTAGAATCATGTTTATACCTGCAAGGAATTGAAAACAAAATTGAAAATGGGATGAGCTGGCAACGAGCTAGAAGGAATCTCTGAGAAGCACCCAGCTCGAACCTGAAAGCATTATTAAGATCAGCACTAGGAAAATGCAGATGTTTTAGAGAGGATATTAGATACTCAGTGAAATACTATGTATTTCTGGTTGCAAGCAAGTATAGAAACCAGAAAGCAAGAACTGCTTACGCATATCTTCGCAATACGGAATCATTATTCAAAACTTTGGGTTAAATTTACTAATTATGTTGCATAAAGTGATGTATCCAATCTGGAAGCTAAACTGTAATTTGGCCATTTAAATAATTCTCTCTCATGAATCCCTTTAATTCTTTAGACAACCTGGAAAAACAGTTCTCCAATACAACTTTATTTTTTTGGAGCTCCAAAGAGGAGAAAAAAATATTTAGTAGAATCTTACCCAACTTAATAGGCAACGCAATATCTTTCTGTTCCCGTCCTCGTGTTGAGCACCAATGCTAAAGCTCTTTTCAAATTGTTGCAGTATGAACTCGAGAACCATGGGAGTATATGAGAGAAGCTGCTATACCAAAAAGTTTTATATGAGAAGAGAACTCAAAGGGAAAAGGAATGCTTGCATCAGAAAGTAAGGAACCTCTCGCTCATACTCAAAACGGCGAGCAGTACTTATACTGCAATCACCATTCTGATCTTCGATAATTTCTGGCAAGACTGTTAGCATCTCTAGAACAGCAATGTCTCCATTATCCTGATTTTGTAAATTCTGAAGACTGTAGAATAACTTCTCAATTGGTTTTCCATGCTCTACAGCATTAAGTATAAGCGTAGAGAGAGCAAGACAGATTTGTGTTAACAGCTGCTTTGGAAATAAAGCAAACACTTCAGCGAAATTTACTTTGTTGATGTATAATGCTTCAAATTGGAGATTATCAGTTCAACACCAAGTAAAAAGTTATCACCTGAGGTGGACCTGAAGTAAATCTTTTAGCAGCTAAAAGAAGAGCATTTAGCAGAGAATCTTTTGCTCCCAACTGCAATTTGTGTATTTCATTTTGGATCTACAAGAAGACAAAATAACATGATAATTGAAATAACCGAGATATATATTTCCCATATAAATCTAGTGTAAATTTAAAGCAGCACAATGAAAGAAAGAACAAAGGGAAGACATAGCAACGCTAAATTACAGAGTAAAGCAAAATTTGAACGAACATGCTTCTCCATTGACGTATATACAAAATAACCAAAATTTTGTATACAGAAACCTCCGGCCCCATACTAGATCAGTTATCTAGAGACAGCAAACTAAACAGTAGCAGAATTTTAGGTTGAAGAAGTAACATTGGTGAATCATGTTTACTGAGTCTTGTACTTAAAAGAAGAAAGTATGTTCCTCCCCCGCAGAAATGGAAATTAATGCATCCAAAATCAACTAAACATCGCCATCACCGGCACTAGCATGGCCCTAAACCTCAGCAAAAATACAAGATTTTCAAGGTTGGGCAAAGGAGGGCTAATCATGAAAATAAAATTAAGACCTAAAAACCCAACAATTTAGCAAGTTCCAAAATTGAACACTTTTCACCTTTCGCTTCAGAATTTGGGCCGCGAAAAACTCAACTTCATAACCAGAAGCAAACGGCTGGTGAGAGTCGAAGGTGAGTATAGACGTGGCAATCTCCCAAGCGGAATCGGTTTGCTGGAACTGAACAAGCCATTGATTTGCTGCAACGCGGTTGCACGATTGGGTGTCGTGATTGAGAACGTGGATTGCCTGAGCTAGCTCCATACGTAGCTCCATGCGGACCAGATGGACACATTAACTATTATTAATTTTTGCGAAGAAGCTGCTGTATTTGCATCGCTCTTCTTACACTACCTCCATTGATCTGATGGTTAACATGGTCCCAAGTGTTGAAACCCTACAGGAACGATTTCCCTCAATTGGGAGACTATTGGTGAACCGTGAACCTACCTTCAGAATTCCTAATCCAATCCTTTTTTTTTTTGCAAACCCTAATCCTATCCTAATATAATATATATAGTACTAATTATGTAGTAAATAGTATTTATTAAGTAATAATTACTTATGAGTGTGGTTTTTTATTTTTATTGAGTTGATAAATTTTTTCATTAAATAAATTTAATTTACTTACAAAGTTTTTATTATAATTCTTTTATTTGAGTTTAAAGGAAAAACTTATTTCATTTAGTTTTATTTAAAAATATGTTTTTATATTAACAAAAATATTTACATGAATTTTTATATACTTTGTCCCTGTAGTTTTTTTATTTTTATTTTTTTTGCAAACATTTGTCCCTGTAATTTTGTTAAAAAGAACAGTTCAAAGTGTGTACAATTCCCCTAATTTCGAAATAAAAAACAATTAGATTTAATGCTCTTTTTTTTCGTTTATTAGACATAATTTGCCTAAAATTATTACTATTAACTTTGATAATTATTACAAATTAAACATCAATATTTGGTACATACAATTATTAAAGTACCCTTTGATTCTCACAATATTTTCATTCAAATTAATTTGAAGATATGTTTATAATTTTCATTTGTATATTTTATCAGATAATTAACTTTTTAGAAATAAGTAAACACTTTAACCGTTTTAATTTTTTTTTTTACTTTCTTTCATTAATTATTTGGAGTTTTCAACAATTTAATCAAATTCATTAGTGTTACTAACAGCATTCTTATGAAACTTTTGTGAACTCATAAATGCATTCATTTGATTTACAAAACAATTTTAAGGCATTCTTAATGAATATATAAACTTATAGATTTATTATTTATTTTCTACAATAATGTTATGTTAGCTTAAATATAATAAGTAAAGGTAAATATTCAATCAAATAATAATTTTAAATTGCCATAATTAATAGCATTCTAATTCTATATATAATAATAATACTAAAAAGGATATTTTTATTATGACAAAGGAACTGTAAAGGGAAATGATTGAATATTGATGAAGGGAGTGAAAAATATACTCAAATGCCATCAGGCTATGTAAGTCTTGGCTCATCTTTTTTTTTTTAAGGCCTATAAAGATATATCACATCTTAGCAAGTTATTTTATTGTAATAACTTTTAGCTAGCATGTGTATTTATAATAAAAATATATATTCTACCATTATATAAATGATTTTTATGATACAGACAACTACTCGTATATATATATAACTAAATATAATAATAATATATCCTAAATCCTAAAATACCATAAGAGGCCTGTTAGAATATACAACTTATATAGCTTATCGTACAACTAAAATATTAAATATGCCAAATGTCACTCATTCCCATCGTTTTACTACAGCAATTGTTTTCTTTTAACCATATATAAACACCTTGTTGCGATTACTACCGTTCATCCAATTTGGTACTACATTCGAAACACAAGGTACTCCTGGACGACATTTTTCTGATTGCCAATTTTATCCCTCCTTTCACTGATTTTCACTTCACCATCCCCTCTTTTCATTTGCATCAACTGCTTTCACCATACCGCTACCATATTTTTAGATACTAACCATACGCCCATACCTGCTTATTCTTCCTCGCAGTCCTTCTTTCCTGTTGATGACCACAAATTATTGGTCTCCTTTTGCTTTCTTCTCTCTCGAATTTCCTGGTCCCTTTTTTCTTTTTGTGGGTCTCTGTACACATATACATACCTACTCCCCATAGAAGCTTATAGTCGGGGCATCAGAAACGGTGAAGAGATGAAGAGAGAATCTAGTGAAGGACCGACCTTTGAAGAGCTAAAGGGAAAATGGCATTTTCTGCTTACAATCGATTTGTTTCTTAAAAAATTTGAACCGCAAAAGCCCTTTTCTACTTTGTGATTTGTGTTTTAAACTGACTTATTTTGATTTCTCCACCAGATCTGGAGCCGCACGCACAAGAGGTCGAGTCTTGGATTGAATTGTTTGCTGTACTTTTGGTTCTCTTGGCTGATTTTAGTAGATTGGTTCTTCCATTTTTCCTTTAAATTTGTTTGATGATCTTATTATTTCGACAGTGTCTTGATTATGTCAAATCAATTATTGAAATATTTGAAAGCATGCTAATTATAATATTGTGTTTTGCTATTGTGTGTTTGTGTTTTAAAAGTTTATAGGGATACTATCACTTTAGTGTTGATTAAATATATAACAAGATAAATGAGATGAAGTGGTTAGTTCATCACGCCAAGGTAGATTTATAAGAACCAATTAACATATAGAAGTAACTTTATATTATTATTTATTTATGGCAGATTATTATTTATAATCACTACGTCGTCAATGACACAATGCTGGAGAGATTTATTTGGGCACTTTTTTGTGGATCCCAATATTGAGGTCTTTCGAACATGTTTATGAGACTAATACATGGATTTTCCTTTTTTTCCCCTCATTTTGTTTGGATAATTGGAATGAATCAAATAACTGATTATATGAATATATATCTCAATGCAGCATTTGAGCGAAATAGCAAGAAATACCCTTCTCATCAACAAATAGTACTTATACAAACTGAAGAGCTTGGCAATGGTCATTTGTTGCTTTATAGAAGTAAAGGAATTACATTTTTTTCCAATATCGTAAATGATAATGTATACCATTAAAACATGGAGAATGGGAATTACTCTCCACCAATAAAGTAAAGGAATTACTCTATTTAGGGGGATGGGATCATGGATTTCATTCTTTTAAATATTTGAAACCAGTTCTTTAAGTAGTTGTTAAGTTAGGCATTTTAGATGGTTAAGAGGAGAGAAGCTTGAAACCAGTTCTTTAAGTAGTTGTTAAGGTAGGTCTTTTATCTTTTAGATGGTTTAGAACTTAGAAGAGAGAAGCTAGTGATTTCTTCTTTTTCATTTTCTTTTTCCCTTTTTTTGGGGGCTTTCAACGTGAACAAAAGTCAATTTCATGACCCATTCAACAATTGAATATGAATGCATCTGTTTGGTATAAAATGTGATGTTCTGATTATATTTTTAATAATTTGATATATCCTTGATATGAGTCAAAAGCTGTAAATCAATGTGCAGTGCCATTGATGATATCAATGATCTCTTGTCATTTCTGTTTCATTAAAAGTGTTTGACAAGTACTATATAATATGCCTGCAACATGGTGATTAATACATGCACAACTTTCGCTTTTTGTTCTACTTTCCTTGCAACATGATAAGTAGAGAGCCTCTTTCAATTCCCTTTGAAGAAAATTATTTTTTTCTTTTTCTCCCTGTTGTGGACTAGAAGTTTCTTATGATATGCTTTGACTTTTGATTGATTCACTTTGCTAGGACGTGTGTTCCTTTAGAAAAAACTTGCTTAGTTTGTTATAGATATGTTTAAGTTGGAAGCTTTTTGTTCATTCTCATTCTCTCTTGGCAATCAATCTCTTGTCAGTGTAGCTATTAATTAACTTAATATATGTTTGTAGGCAAGAATTTGGACCTTCAATCATTTAGAATCCTATTCTTCGTGAAGATCCTCTTGAATGGTTAGTGTTTTTAATTTTAGTACATAATGAAAATATATTCTTTTCATTTAGCATCTGGATTGATATGTTACAAATGCTAATGTTTCTTTAGGAACATGATGAATTGTTTCAGTGCAAATGTGGAAGTCAGTGCCTAAATTATCAAGAAAGTTGCCCAAAATGAGAAATTTGACAGTGGAGTGACTTCATATTTTGACCAGGTAGTCTTAGAATTTCTTTAAAGTTTGGGATATAGACGTGATTAAACTTTTGATTCATCACTCGTTTCAATATGCAAATAATAAATGTGTTTTTTTTTTTGGGTGGGGGAGGGGGTGGGGATTATGTTCTTTACTACTTCCATTGCTACCAAATCCAATGTGGATGACATATTGAAAACACCAAGCTAGATTTGAAAATTGAAAGTCACATTGTGTAAAATTGTCTTGTCATATGTCAAACAAAACATCTTAATTTGAGTTTTGTTAAGACATGGTGCTTTGCTTATCAAACGTTGCTCTTGCACATTTCTTTTGTAAGGCATCGGTTTGCATTTAAAAAGGAAAGTTGAAATGCAATTGGAATTTTCTATTTGCTATGTGATAGAGTGCATTTTTGTTGCATTTGCTTATGGGATTCTTTACCTACCGCGTACAATTTAAATAATTAAGTAATGTTCTTCGTAGTAATTTAAGATTGTTATCCAAATACCTTCAACAACGTATTGTATTTGTTCTTTCCCAAAAAAGAAAAAAAAAAGGAAAAAAATTCCTTATGTTATCATCTATAAATATGTAAAAGTGCCAATATGATGTTTTAAAAGTCACTCTTGTTTGTGTTCATGCAAAGCACTAACTTTCAACGTGACATCCTCTTCGAATATTAATTTTGGTAACATATAAGACATGGTTAGACAAAAATGATCAACACCATAAGTATGACACTATATGGTCATTTGGCATGCATTGAGGCACGTACAGTGTCATACCATATGGTATTAGATCGGGACTCTATGGTTAGATTGATGGGTTGTTACCCACTGCTTTTAACATGAAAAGATCAATTGGCTATAATTTACTAATAAGCAATTAATGATTGAATATATGAGTGTTTGGTTAAAGGGTAAAGAAAGTAAATAAGTAAACATTATATTAATGTAAATGATTGATCTAGATGTAATCAAGTTATAGTTTTGACACACGCAAAAGGCTCTTGTCACGTCACTTTGGAAGTAAACATACCATTTTTAACTTTTGAAGAACACTTTTCCTTAATAGATTACCTTATTTTAAACATTATTTTAAACGGGGGTTTATGTGATTTATGTTTTATATAGATTTTTCAATGTCCTACATCCTACAACACAGCTCCATAGATTCTTGCTTATGTAATTATGCTCTCCTCTTTTTTACCCTTTAATTTTTCAATCTTATGAATGGATTTATGAACATGATTTGTCTTCTCCATTCAACTCAGTTTTGAAGTTTCATGTATCTATATTATATAGTTGTCATCCGTATATTTTTTACTAATGAGTATGTGTCTTGCTTTATCTTGCAGAGGCTAAATTTGTAATCATCTTAGAATAATTTGAGGAGGGAGATGCCAGCTAATAGCTAACAACTATGTTTTCGTTGCAGTGAAAATTTGCAGTGAAAATTTGGAATTGGAAAATGTTTTCGTTGCATTTGCTGCCAATAATATTTAGCACTTTATTATAATGTATATATTTGTTACACTATGTTTGTAATTGATTGTTGGAAGATGTACTAATTCAAAGCTTTGTAGTTACGATGGCTTTTATAAATAAGTGTGCTCTTCCGATCTAATTTTTAGTAACAGTTTTTAGTCGATGAGCTTATCTACTTTTGTATAAAAATAAACATAGAATTATAGTTAAATTACGTGCAATGCACGTGCCTACACTAGTTTTCTATTAAAAGGACTGTCCTCCCTTACATGGAGAGGACAGCTGATCTGGCTACCTATATGTCACAATAAGGGCCCAAACAAGAGAGAAGATGAGTGCCAGGTTGATTTCGTTGAAAATTGCAAAATGGCCCACCACAAACTTTTTGTCTGAATAACAAAAACCTACTCATCTCAATAATGGAACCAGAACATTAAATTCCTCTTTGCACGCCTCTTCACCACTACAATTCTCACCGGAGAAGAGCCGTCTGAATCCACCAGCGCCGCTGCCCCAACTCCGGCCACCCCGTGCACTGCCCAATTTCACAACTCCCACGCTCACAGCCTCGAAGAAGAAGGCGTTGTCCTCATTGTCCAACTCCAGGCCATCTCCCTCGTCAGCCAGCTCCTCGCCGTCGACCTCCCCCAACAGCCTCGGCTATCTTCACCTCTAGGTATGGCCTCATGTCTTGAATGTATGAAGAAACTCTAGAAGCAGTTTGTGGTAAATCTTAGGCACATTGTGTCGTCTATGTACGACTGTGTAAACTCAAGTGTTGTCTGCATTGTCAATGTATGATTGAAGCCTTCTTTGTTAAAAAATAAAAACTGAAATTTTGTTGGTGTTTTTGTGAAATTGGGGAGTGCCGGAGGGATTGAATATGGAAGACATCAGTGTGGAAGAAGAGGCTTTTTGGTAGAAAAATTTTAAACTTTAGAGAAGATAAAGAATAAACCAGTTTTTAGTAGTGTTGGACTGGCTTGTGCTCAGCTTTAAAATACTGCTCCAGTTATTTTGAAAATACCTTAGAAAATTGTTCAAGTTCTTTTAGTACATTGTGGCTGAAAGATATACTATAGTTAATAATAGGGAAATAGATGACAACTTAATCAAATAGAGAATCTTGTTTAGAAGAAATTTCTGTTGACACTAGTGAGACGCATTTCGATTATCAATAAGGGATAGAAGAAAGTGAAAGGCAAAAGACAAAAATATGCTGGATAGAATGGAGAACTGTTACACAGATCTTGCAAGTTAAAGGAAATGTTTTACAAAAAGACTTCTAAATCGGCTATGAACCCTATGCATCATGTTGGACAATCTAAAACAAATTTGCTAATAAAACACATGTAGTGTCACGCCCCCGCTAATTTTACAATATTTCCAAATATCTTAGGGAAATTTACAAATTTTAAGCGGAAGCTTCAATTCAAACCACGGGGACGCGACGTGCAGAACAATCTAATTTTTCTTGTCTTCCAGAATTTAATAGACAAAGCTAATTATATAAGTTAACAAATCGTTAAACTTTTAAAGAAAACATTAAATCTAGGCTTTTCAAGAAATATAACAAAACACAAGAAATTGTATTAATA
>CAVNYN010208559.1:0-10516 GCA_963692815.1 Nyctanthes arbor-tristis
AATACATTTTCATAGTGACCCGGTACAACAATATCTTACTGAAGCCTATTCTCTCCTAGGCATGTTTTCTTCACGCCATGTTCGATAGAAGACCAAGCATAAATATTCTAAGCTGTATAATAGTTATATAACTTGCCAAAATAAGGTTAACTTGCCTGGGATATTAACTTGGCCACAGGAAATCATCACTTATACTTGCGCTGCTGGGAAGCAATTCAACGTTACGCGTAATAAGCGATTTGTATTTGCGCTACTAAGAAGCAACTTAATATTGTGCTGCTGAGAAGCGACTTCATGTACTTTTGATAAGCGATTTATATTTGCACTGCTAAGAGGCGACTTAACGTTGTGCCGTTGAGAAGTGACTTAATGTATGCTTAATAAGTGATTTATGTTTGCGCTGCTGAGAGGCGACTTAACATTGCGCTGCTGAGAAGTGACTTAATGTACGCTTAATAAGCATTTTATGTTTTCGCTGCTAAGAGGTGACTTAACGTTGCGCTGCTAAGAAGCGGCATTATGTATGCTTGATAAGCGATTTTTGTTTTCGCTGCTGAGAAGTGACTTAATGTTGCGCTGCTGAGAAGCAACTTAATGTTAATAAGTGATTTATGTTTGCGCTACTGAGAAGTGACTTAATGTTGCACTGCTAAGAAACGAATTAATGTACGCTTAATAAGCGATTCGTGTTTACGCTGTTGAGAAGCGGCTTAACATTCCGCTGCTGAGAAGCAACTTAATAGATCGGAAGAGCACACGTCTGATTTATGCCGCACGTTACTTATAAGAAGTTGTAATATTTTCATCCATCATGTGTGGTTCACAATCGTAAAAAAGAGGTTCTCATCCTATTGTAAACAATTTCACAAAGATGGATTGAAAACACTCTTCTAAAAAAAAAGACTTTGATTCAAGACAACATAAAATCAAAAACCTCAACAAGGTATGGCTGAGTAATCCAAAACTTTTAGCGACAATCAGAATTGAAATGCAAACATCTAAGAAACTATTTCATAGAATTGAAATGTAAACATTTAACAAACTATTTCGCAAGTTCAGATTGATCTACAGTACTATGCTGCTCATGCCCTCATCTGCTGTACTGTTTTTCTTTTTCCCTGCCTGTGCAATCAGAAATTTAAAAAGGAAAAAAAAAGGCTTTATACAACTCTATGTTTACACAGTCACTATCATACTCAAAATATCGCGATAACTACCTTCTTTCTTATTTATAGTGATCACTCTATTTATTTCGCTATCTGTTTTCCTTTCTTTATTACCACTTCCTCTGTAAGAACAATCCTATCATTTATCGTGAAAGGTATATGTTTCATACCTTGGACGTATTATCTATGTAAAAATCGCTGATATGAGATATCTTATCCTTTTGCGCCATCACGCCTTTGCCTCGGTCGTATTTGCTTCGCCTTTTAGCGACTTTATCTGCACATTCTGAAATCAGCTAACTTGTAAAAATTAATAACTTATGATTATAGAGTATCATGCACGGTAAGGCTTTTCTATTCATCATCTTAAGGCTGTACGATCTGTTATGTACGTGACATATCACTTTAAAGGGTCCTTCCTAATGATCCGTTGTAGTAGCCTTTCGTAATACCAAATCTCCAGGTCAAAAATTTAGTTCTATTACCATTCAGTGAAACCTTACTGCCTCTCTTTTCTTTGCTTCTTTCATTCTTCTAAACGCTTTCTCACGATCCCTCTAACAAGTCTAACTCAGTCTTATGTACGTCTTCCTATATGGTTGAAAACAGTATCCTTGGACTCTTCTCAATATCTCAATGGGCATAACTACTTCTATTCCCAAACATAGTCTGAAAGGTTCTCCAGTAGCTTTGATTTGGTACTGTATGGTATGCCCACAACACATTGGGAATTCCTTCCCATGATCCCCCGAAGGTCTGCAATCGCATTCGCAAATCCCATAAAATGATTCAATTAGTTACTTCCACCTGCTCGTTAGCTTGTAGATGAGCTACTGAAGTTCTTCTCAATTCAATATTCTAGCTCCAGTAGAACGCCTTGAAAGGCCCACAATCAAACTGTCAACCATTATCTGTCACTAGTATTCTTGGAATCCCACAGCGATAGATGATATTTTTCTAGGTAAAGCTTTGCGCTTTTTGCACTGTTATCGTAGCCAGCGGTTCTATTTCCACCCATTTGGTAAAGTAATTGATTGTGACAATCAAAAACTTCCTTTGTCGTGATGCCTACAGTAACGGTCCCAGAATGTCTACTCACCATTGGTGAAAATGACATATTCCCATAATCAGCTGTGCAAGGAGCCAGGTAGATTAATCACATTTGAATTTTTTTGGCATGCTTCACATCGTTTTACTACCATCCGCGCTTGGTCTTTCATATCCATCGAAAAATATCCTTGCCGTAACGCTTTATACGCTAAGGCATTTCTCCCTAAATGGTTCCCATATACCCTAAATGAATTTCTTGCAAAATATTCGTCCCTGCATTCTTGGATACACACTTCAAATATGGCATGGTAACCCTCTCTTATACAAATCCCTGTTTACAATCACAAATCCTGCAGCTCTCATCTGTAATCATCTTGCTACTAAGGGGTCTAATGGTATCGCACCATTCAATAAGTAAGCTTTTAAATCCGTTATCCAATCATCATCTTCTCTTACCGCATAATTGTTATCCTCAGTGGCCCCTGGTAACACTAACTCTTCTATAATAGTAAGGGCTGGTTTTCGTTTCCTATTCCTAACCCCTAACACCTCTTTTGATAAATGATCTGTTTTGTGATTTTCTTCCATAGGAATCTTCTAAATTTTCCATAATTGGAAACCTCGAAGTAACTCTTTCTCTTAGACGTAATACCCTATCATCCTTCTATCTCTAATCTCAAAATCATTTAATAATTGGTGTACCACAAGTTGTGAGTCACTGAACACCTGCAAAGCTTTTACTCCTTTCACTAAAGCCAGTCGCAGTCTATAAATCAATGCTTTATATTCTACTTCATTATTTGTGGACGGGAAATCAATCTTCATAGTGTATTCGGTACGATTTTCCAACGGATCCTGTAAAACAAACCCATTTCCTGAGCCTTCTTCCCTGATGACCCATGCACGTATATTTTCCATGTTTGCTTATCACCTGGTGACTTGCAGGGCGTTAATTCGACAATAAAATCCGCCAAGGCTTGCGCTCATATGGTTCCTCTGGCTTTATATTCAATGTCAAATTGCCCCAACTCTATCGTCTATTTCATTAGCCTTCCAGAAATCTCAGGGTGATTGAGCATGTCTCTGAGGGAAAAATTCATCAGGATCTCGATAGAATGAGCCTGACAATATGGGCGACGTCTTCTCACTGTAACGATGATTCGTAGTACAACTTGCTCCATCATAGTGCATCATTGCTGAACTTCTTTTAGTATATGACTGATGTCGTAAATCAGATTCTCTGCTGCTCTTTCTAATCGCATCAATACAGAACATACCGCAACGCTTGACATCGATAAGTACAATCTCAGCCTATCGTCTGCTTGGGATCTAGTCAGGATGGGCAATTTTTGAAGATCATCTTTCAACTGTTCTAGTGCCTTTTCGCAGTCTTGAGTCTAGTCAAACGCGTCAGCCCTTTTAAGCGACCTGAATAGAGGACGCTACTTATCCGCCATTCATGCTAGAAATCTATTCAATGCTGCTAGTCGTCCTGTTAATCTCTGAATATTGTTTAAGCTGGTGGGCATCTTCAAATTCATGATCGCTTTGATTTTGTCAGATTTGCTTCTGTACTTCTTTGGCTGATTATATAGCCCAAGAATTTACCCCGGAGGTGCTAAAGATGAATTTTTGTAGATTGAACTTAATCTTATTAGCCTGGCTGTGTCAAACACTTGCTTCAAATCTTTCAGATGCCCAGACTCTTGATCACTATAGACGACCATATTGTCTATGTATGCTTGTATATTTTTTCCAATATGTATGCCTGTATATTCTTTACCAATCTGATTCGCGAAAACTTTATTAACCATTCCTTGATAGGTGGCTCCTCTGTTCTTCAAACCAAAAGGCATAAAGGTGGAACAGAATGTTCCCATTTTGGTAATAAACGCTTTTTTCTTCATAAGGTTCTGCTATCTTTATTTGATTATACCCCAAAAATGTATCTAGGGAACTGAATCTCCTCTTTCCCGCTGTTGCATCAATCAATGCATCGATTGGAGGTAGAGGATAACAATCTTTAGGACAGGCTTTGTTTAGATCCATGAAATCTACGCACATTCACCATTTGCCATTTGCTTTTTTTGCCAAGACTACGTTGGCTACCTATTCAGGGTATATGAACTCCCTAATAGACCCAATTTTCAACAACTTAGCTGCTTCCTCCTTGATTACCTGTTGTCTATCTGCAGTGATGTGTCGTTTTTCTGCTTTACCAATTTTCGCGATGGACCAATTTTGAGCGAATGCTCGGCAACTTCTGTCTAGTCCCTCTAAATCGCTAGTAGAGCAAGCAAAGATATCTAAATTACTTTTTAGAACGTTGATTATTATACCTTTTCATTTGTAGAGAGCGCATTTCCGATTCTGAAGATTTTGCCAGCGGTAACCTCCACTTCTTCAATCTCGTCTGCTGCTTCAAAGCGATCTTCCATTTAAATTCTGTACTGACCCCTCATGCTGTTAGTATAGCATCTTCACGATTGAAGTTGATCACCTTTGACTATCTCTACACTTTGGCTGGTAGGAAACTTCATCACTTGATGCTGAGTAGACACGATAGCTACTATCATGTTAAGCAGTGGACAACCATATATAGCGTTATACACCATTGGTGCGCGTACAATGATGAAAGAGGTATTCAGTGTGACCACCACTGTACTTTGTCCCATTACCACCATCAATTCCATGATTCCTTCTGTTTGAACTACTGACCTCCTAAACCTTTGCAACGGAGTGTGTTAACTGGTTTTAAGAAACGCTCTGATAACTTCAAGCCTTTAAACACTTCCCAACTGAGTATGTATGCTACGCTGCCCATGTCAACCAATATTCTCTTCACTTTGAAATTAGCTATGTCCCCGGTTATCACTAGGGCGTCATCTTGGGACAGAGCTATACTGTCCAAATCGTTGTCATCAAAGATAATGGGCTGAGAAAATCTTGAAGCGGTAATGATATTACCTAACTGCAAAGCTCTGGAGTACATCTTCCTTCTGTTGGATGAATCGCCTCTAGCTGCAATTTCTCCTATAATCAAATGAATAACTCCACTTCGCAATTTTTGCTTGCTTTCCCCCAATACCCTACAAGGTTCCAACTCCTTTGGCAAGATTTCTACCATGATTAGCCATTCGATTTCTTGGTGAAGTTGAAAGTAGTCCTCAGTGTAATGCCCATACTCCTCGTGGAAATGGCAGGACTTAGCCTTATTCCATCTCTC
Organism: Nyctanthes arbor-tristis; assembly: GCA_963692815.1. Classification (NCBI taxonomy): domain Eukaryota; kingdom Viridiplantae; phylum Streptophyta; class Magnoliopsida; order Lamiales; family Oleaceae; genus Nyctanthes; species Nyctanthes arbor-tristis. The sequence continues at coordinate 5,443 of CAVNYN010208559.1, forward strand.
CGGTTTTGTCAATAGCTTTGCTAGTCAGTGTACTTTGTCCTACAGTAAACGCTACACCATTATCCAAAACTTCCTCACCCGCTCTCTTCATTTTGTTTTTACTACCTCTACCATGTCAACTGTCACTCTTCGCGCTGGACATCCCTACGCTTAGTTTTATCTCGGATGAGGGGCAGTATATAGCCCCTGAAATCTGCCAGCCCTTCGAGTGTGGGAGTGCTCCGTCCTAGAGGTTTGATAACTATGGTCTCTACTATGATGGTCCTCATCTACCTTATGCTTCCCCTTGCTCATCTAACCCACATCAAAACACATAGACACGATTAGCACTTCCTCTTAATCAATGTATCTGTCTGTTTGGCGCAGCAATTCTACATCATTGCGAAAGGCATTTTGGATATACTGACACGAAAACCTTGATTCTGAGCTGAAATAACACTGGACATCTGCAAATCTTTTATCCCTAGTGTTGCCTTATTGAATCGCGAGAAATATTCTCTCAAGGTTTCTCCCCTTTTTTGAACTGGCTGCATCAAGGCGAGAGCTGTTTTTTCTTCTTGGCGCTGCTAGAGAAGTATATGGCAAACCAATTTGTCAGTTTAGAGGAATTGTTAGTAGACTTCGGGGGTAGAGTATCGAACCACTTTCGCGCATCTTTCTTCAATCTCAGAGGAAATGCTCAGCAAGTTATACATCGGGCTATCCATGGTGGCTGATGTGATCTTGGAAAGCTCCCAAATGATCAACCGGATCGGTAACTCTATTATAATGCTTCCTTGGCTCCCTGAACATATTTGGCAGCAGAACATTCCATATAGCCTCAGAAAACGGGTCCTCCTTCACAACGACCGAGCGTGATTGCGCCTTGCGCCTCCCCAAGGCCTCCTCAATTTTCTGCAATAACAACTCCTCCGAGAAGCTGTCTGATTGTCTGGTAGCAGGGACAACCGGAGTGGCATTGGGAACTTGTTCTAGCATCTGTATGGGCCGAGCCATCGGAGAAGTTACTTGAGTGCGTTATGACAGTAATGCCATAATAGAGTTCAATTGTTGCTGCATCTGATCGAATTTTGCTTGCATGTTTGCCTCTCGCTTGGTCCCGGAGTGAGATTCAGAAGGGGAAAATTGTGGGGATCGATCATCCGCTGGAGCTCGCGTATCGATCTTGAAGCACATTTTTTAACTTCTCAGTCTTTGACCGCTTTGCTTTAGGAGGCATAGTGGCTGATTATCAGTAGTTCGAATGGAAATTTTAAGGAAATTCTAGAGAATCAACTTCGCTTTCCCAGGTTCAATGGAAATTTTGAGAAAAATAGTGAGTAGATCGCGCTTTCCGCTGTTAATCTGCTGAAGTATAGAATATAATTTGAAAGGAAATTCGTGAGAGTTATTCTCGAATTCCTACCGACAGCACCAATGATTCAAATGTGGATTTGAATCAAGTTTTGAATTAATTTGTTTGACTGAAATAGATCATCTGAGATAAGTTTGGAACTCTGTTGAGAGAATTAGAGCCCTTCTAAGACTTTCATGAAGTGGAAAAATGGAAAAGTTAGTTAAATTTGATTTAAGGTGGGGTATTTATAGGAGAGAGCTACTGCTGACGACAATCGTTTGGTACGCTCAATCGTTGGCTTCGGTATCGCCTAGGTTTGCCTATCATCCCATTTTGCCTAACCATCGCCGTTGGTTTATTTTAATGGTTTTCGCTAATTGGCAATTTAATCTTATTAATAATTCTTTCCCTATTATCTTTTATCATTTATATGTGTTATATTAATTCTATAATCATGAGGCTAACTTGGCAAAAATAAAATATGAGCTGTCAAGGAGAATATCAAGAACTAGACAACCTTCTAGATTTGTTGATGATTGTGCATTTGAATAATATTTTGTTATTTTTTATTTCATCTCAAAAGTATAAAATATCCTCATTTTGTCTGTGCACAATCTACATTTATCTCTCTATCTCTCTTGTATTTAACTATATCCACATAAACCATTAGAGAAGGAATTAAATATTCAATGTCTATCTAATAATAGCATACAGACTATTTTCTATTTCTCTTTTACGTTAGATGTCATCTAGAGTAACCATTGGAGATGCTCTTAGAGTGTGAAAAGTTAAATATTCTTAAATTGATTTAATGAATTAAAATGTTAAATAGGAGTACTTAATGTAAAATTAACAAACAAGGGATTTGTTAACATTGGCATGATATGTCATGTTACATAAAATCCCCAAAAAAAGGAAAAAGAAAAAGAGAAATTCTCAATTCACGTGAATGTTTTCTAATTTTTTATATTTTATAAGCTAAAAAATGATCCAACAATTTAATAAATATGGAATTTTAATTCTCTGGAAAACGAGTTACCTACGTTCCCCAAGGAAAATATTTTACTTGTTTATCTAGAAAATATGGTCACGCGATCTCAAAAGTGAGAAAATATTTTCTATGGAAAAAAAGCCAATCAAACATCACAAATGTGGGAATTTAGATGGAAAACTAGTATTTTTCATGAAATATTATGACAATCAAATACACCCTAAGTAGAAAACTTATTAGTTAAATCAACATAATTTTCATTAAAAAATTAAATTCATAAAATGTGTGAAAGGATTGAAAACATTAAAAAGGGATTTGTATGCATGTTGCAAAGTTAGCACATTTATGATTTGGTTAATTAAAAATGTTAATAATAATTTAAGCTTCTATAATTTTTTATAATTAATGCAAATAAATATTGCACGAAGGTTGTTAATGTAAATTTTATCAACAAAATAGGATTAAAGCAGAAAATCAAAAGTTTCCCACTCATTCTCTTTTTATATGGATAATTATATTGTCACTACAATATTTAATTGTCACACTACAAAGTGGTAATTATATTAACATTACACTATTCATTTCTTTAGCCACATTTTTTCAATTTCCTTAAATATCCTTTAAGTTAAAATACATTTATAACCTTCTTTGATACTTGTTTAACATAATCTTTTTTTTTCTCTCTCCTCACCATGTTGATGAGTTAGGCTCTGTTTGGCACAAGTTATTATATAGAGTATTATAATTTTGTAATTATTACTCTCTTAAAAATTTGTAATGCATTGACATGTGTCCACTTTTTTTTCTTTTTTCAAAGGTGGGCCCCATTTGTAGACACGTGTTGCATTGCCAATTATTTTGTCAACAAAATTCAAAAACTATTATAACAAGCTTTGTTATAACAAGAATCAAAAGGACCCTTAATCTTTTCTTAATCATATATCGTCTTCCACAATTTTTTAGCTTCTTAGTGATCATGGGGTTCCTTGCTTTTCCATTGTTGGCTCAATTTAATCCGTGCAATTGTTTTCCTTTTTCCCTGAAACGGCCGCGGATGGAATCATCCATCCCTTAATTTCATTTTTTCTCCAAAAATTCAGCACAACCTACAACTTGGTGTTTATAGCACTTTAATGTGATGGCAAGTTAAAGTGAATTTCATAGACGGAGAAAACCAATTTTTGGCAATGCAATCTTCATTGAGAACATTTGAATTTTAATTTCTTGCAAAGAAAGATTAAAAAAAAGATGGAATTGGATTGGTGCACAAGAACTTGAATTGTGGTGAACATTTTTCTTTAATTAATTTGTTTTTAGAATAGTAGGCTATAAATGTAAAATTATAGCGGTGTTTTGATTAAAGTTATAAATCAATTATAGTGGATTTATAATTGTGGTGTAATAATTAAGTATTATGGTGGCAATATAATTGCCCCACTATAAATTATAACTTTACTTAAATGCCCTTGCATAAAATTACACAAATAACCTGTAGTTTTTAAGTTTACTGTACATTCCTTTACAAATTATACAGTGTTCATTTTCTTCACCACATTGATATTCCATTCTTTTTTTTTCCCTTTCTTGTTATCTAATCTTTCCGGACGATGTCATTGATTAAAGGCACACATCGCAACTCATGAAACTTTTTCCAGTGGCTATTAACACAGATTAATTAATAGGAATTATTTTTCTTGGGGAAAATAACACAGATTAATTAAGATTAACAAGAAATGAGTATTGATTTTCACACAAAAAAAGGAAGAACAAGAAATGAGTGGTGATTCGAATAAGTGTTACAGTAGTTAGGTTCTCACATTCCAGGCAAGAGGTTTTAAATTCGAGTCACACATGCCCCTCCCCTATATGCCCTTGTAGCAAAAAGAAATGAGTGTCCGATTGGAGACTTCTAGACGGTAAAATCCGAAATGCAAAGGAAATTGTTGTCTCTAGGGATAACATGGCAGAATCTCGAATGCAATAGATATGGTTGGTTTGTGGTGTGTCCGGAGGGAGGGTGGCTATTGAACACAGATTAACAGAGACCAAACTATGGAACCACATCAATCTTCACTTTCCCGTCCATAGGGCTTTTTCTGGGAACAACTTTAGATTAGATAAAAATGGTGATTGTGGTTCCAAAAGGTGGGGCGGGGAAATATGGAGATAAAGATTTTGTTCGTCAAACTCATTATTTTGTTTTAATTTTTTGTCTTTGTTTTATTGAACTAGTAAGAAAGAAGTAATTTACATATGGTTTTTTCAATCAACATTCATGAGTTTCATCTTTATAATGCAAACAAAACTGACCTTGACAATGCGCATGAACTAACACTACAAGAAAATGTACGATTGGCGAGGAAATTTCCGTTGCTAAACGGGTCAATCGGTGGCTAATGGACTATTAGTAATAGAAACGTTCTGATGCTAAATCTCTTTCTAATTTCATGGTGGCTAATTTAGCTACAGATTTAGTTTTCCGTTACCAAATTAGTAACAGGGAAAGTCATTACTAAATTACCAACAGATAAAAGCGTTACTAATTAACAACAAACTTTTTTTGCTAATTCTGTTACTAATTGTAGACTAGAATTTTAAAAGAAAATAATTCTCCCTATTGCTTTTATGAGGACTCAAACTCTAGTCTTGGTAGTTGGTGAGTAAAGTCTCAACCACCAGACTATTATATATTTTTGTTATTATGTTGCCTTATAATTTATATAAAGTATATTCTCGTAATTTTCCCC